>RXPK01000145.1:1158023-1417796 GCA_004143645.1 Protaetia brevitarsis | reverse complement strand
AAGCACCTTTGACAAAACTAATGGGTTTTCATGTTCCTTGCATTTTTTTGTGACAGTTATTCTCAACGTTTATATAATCGTCTTTATGGTTACAATAGGTCTTTATAGATACCCTTTGTAACATGTATTGTTTTTTTATATATATTTTCAAGTCTTCGAGATGTCACTTTCCCCCTCCCACCTAAAAGTATTATAGCTGTACTAAAAACACTCTAATATGCAACAAATTAATAAGATCCCTTAAAATACTACATATTTATAAGGTATTACCTACAAGTTCTTATTTACTCATTTCTTACTGCGATATTCGCCCAAAATTTAGGGTGCCTATAACATTTGCTCGCGACTGTATCTATAAACACAATATTTCGTAGATAAAAATTTCTGGTATGGATTTTTCATTTACCGAATTAACGGTAAATTTTTTGTAATTTTACCGGTAAATTAACCGAACGTTTTTTTGGTCAATTTACCGGTTAACCTGTTTACCGGTAAACCGGTGTACAATCCTTACTTGAATTGCTTTTTTATTTTTTTATTTCTTCTATTTTTTTTTATCATGTCTTTGTTTGAAAGTTCTGCAAAGTTGTATTCGTGGTATTTAGTGTCCTTGACTTTGTTGGCATTTTTTGTTAAAATTTTGGGATGCCTAGAATATGATCGGAGCTTATTTCTGCGTCCTTGAACGTCATCTGTAATGTTTCCATGGTGTTTGTTTTCTATTAGTGGCTCCATGTTGTCCTTAAAAAAAAACTGTGAGATCATTTATAACGAAATTTATTTTTATTAAATTTATATAGGATATTTCTAAATAAATAATCCACAATTTAAATTTAAAAGTAGAATCTAAATTCCCAAATTAAACTTAAAAACTCTCATTATTTCCATGTCATTTCCATAAGATGATTACTAAAAAGAGTGCAAAAATGCATCTATTTACAAACACTTGTTAATCTATCTCTATATCAACAAAAACACAATGTGCGCTATCCATTCGAACGATGATTTCGACGCACCGTTCGCAGCTATCTCAAGTCTCCAGTGCGTCTAGCGCTTCGGTGCGACAGGGACAGATCTAATAAGCGAGCACGCTTTCTTTTGATCTATGTCCTACGCGTCCGCGTACCGCTCAGTCGATTCAAGTCAACCTCGTAGGCGGTTAGTGCGAAGATTCCCAGTTTTGACGGCCGCGCGTCGCGTCTTTTACGCGGAAGTTGTCATTCGACGGCGCAGGAGAGAATTCGCGTTAGGAAAACGGGAATAAGCCGCGCGGAAAGCAATCAAGTGAATTAAATCGAGCGCGGCAAGGTGAACTGTGTGTTCCTTCATCGGGTGTTTTGTTTGTTTACGCGGTTAATAGTGCGTTAGGTGTGCGTCGGCATTTTTTCTCTGGCTGTTATTGTTTTGTTTTGGGTCGTGTTTGTTGAACTGTGAAAAGAAGTGTTACCATTCTCACGGATATTGAATTGGTTTGGAAGTTCGTCAGTTGCCGGTCTGGGAATTGAGTGATGTGACATCTTCGACACTGTATAACAAAATGTTGAAGATACAAATGCTGGAGCAACTCGTCAGTAACGAAACAACTGGGTAAGAGTACACAACAATGTCTTCATCAGTTATGAATCCCTGAACAAAATTCCTTCTGCATGTCCAATTTATAGTAATCAAATCTTAAATTTCTGAAAGATACGTCATTGCTAGGAAGTTCTGAATTCCAATAAAACTTGCCCTTTTTAATCTGTTTCCTTATTTCTTTACTTAATTGTTAGGAACGATCACTGCGCAAAACCAAATTAATTAACTTCGTAATGATAACGAAAGGTATTTTTTAAAAATAAATTTTGGAATAACGAAACCTCTCGGATGTTAATATGTAATTTTAAGAAACATAGTTGTAGAATGTTCCCAGAAGTATGACGGTAAGCTTTTTTTCTGCGTAAATTATATGTTAAACCCTTCTTGTTAAAAATGCCGTTTTTACGCATAAAATCCACCGATGTCTTTCAAAATTTTACCTCTTTACGAATAATTGTCAAGATTACTAAATTCTGCAGTTGTTTGGTTTCTTGAAATAAAACATTATTTGTATATATTTTCTGACAGTATGTATACTCGTTTATACTGAGAATAAACTGGATGTCATGCTATGTGACGGAATTGTATAGATAGATCAAAAGTGGGTGAAAAGAGTAATATCCATTAAATTTCACCATTATAATTGTTTATTTAGATTTACAGGATAAAAATACATATTTTTGCGTATACTTAAGTATGTAAATAAGCATGTACCTATCTGTATAAATATAGGTATACGTAGTTGAGTCTCGGCATTTTTGGCTTTGCCCGATCCTTTTGATACCTGCTAATGTTCTCAAAAGATTAATATACACACACAAATCATGTTAAAATTTTATTTATCTACGAAACCCTTAAACAATTATTGTCATATTATTTTAAAAAAGATAACATACAAGTCACTACTTGAAATTTTTGCTACTTGTTACCAGTGGCGGCTTGTGAGTTATGAAAGGGGGTGGGCACAAAATAAAAACTTGCCTATTTTTTGTACATAAAATCCATTCTCCTATTTTTCATGCTAGAAAAGACGTCTATAACTTTGTTGTAAAAATGCGTTCAGTCGATCTTCTGACATTGTGCTTCTCAGAAAAGTTTTAATGCGTTTGAGGGTGGAAAAACATCGTTCACATTCTGCTGTCACACAAAATATCCAACAGTTTGTGTGTTTCCGTCAAAACTTTTTTTAGGTTGTTGTCTGTTATGAACACTAAAAGTGGCAAAATTCCACCTACACCTACGTCACACATGTCATCGCACTCATAAATTACTGAAAGTTCATTTTTCAATTTTACGCTGTCCAACATAGGATAAGATTTCACAGTTTTTTATACACATAATTAACCGAATTAATTTATTTCAAATTAGATTCCTGATTGGCACCCTACCCCATATATAAAACAGCAATCGAAAAACTATTCTTTGAGTGAGATTGAAGAACAGTTATCAAAAGTTACAAATTAATATATATCGTATATTCGACATAGATTGAATTATCGGTCGAATCTATACGCTCCCTGTGGCCTAATTGGTAAAGCACTCGTCCGGTAAACGAGATGGTGAAGAAAATTCTTCTCTCTCTCTTCTCTTTCTCTTCTAAAAAGCTTGCAATCAAAGTATTTAATAAAAGTCAAATTTACCTATTCAGCGTTGTTTAAAATATCATAATAACAAAATTGTGAATATTGTGTGCTTTCTTGAGAAATTATTTAGTTAAATAATAAAGAATGTATTAATAATATTTTAAGCCTTTTGTCTCTTCCTGTTTTAATAGAAATAATTTCATATTTTTATGGCAAAAAACACAAGAGAACAATAACGAATGGTTAGTAACTTTAAATATGATATGTTAGAGACATCTTAAGGCCGTTTTACACCTAGGTATTTATTGCGAAATTTATTGGCCAATTTATACGCGTTACGTGTATAACACGTATTAAATCCGTGTTATACACATAACAATTTTAAATTGGCCAATAAATTGCGCAATAAATAGCTAGGTGTAAAACGGCCTTTAGAAGACGCCATTGAAAACCATTTGTCAATGTGTCACTTTGATCTTATTTTTTATTGCTATAATAAAGTATTTTACGTTGTAATTTATTGTAAACAAAATTTTGGTGTAAACTGTTTGAGAAAACAACATGATTATAATGAATGGTAATTTTGTCAGTGCATGAATAGAGTGGTGAAACTGATAAAATACTTTATATGAAAAAATATCTCCCTCGTTTTTTCAATAGGCCAAATAATCGAAAACTGAAAAATTTCAAGTGTGTAAGTGACTTGTGTTAAGCGAGTGGTAATCTTCTTTTTTGATTATCTTCCTATATATCTACGGACCCCACGCATTATAGGGGTATCTAGCAACTGAGGAAACAGTAATAACGAAATTATTGCATTCCATTACGCTACCTTGTCATTAAATGACCATACTCATACCTGGCATACGGTATAGATTTAATTGGATTTTTTTAAATGTATATGTATTTATAATTATTTATTTTGTGGCTGAAAATGTAAATGAAATTAAAAAAAAATGAGTTTTGTCAATTCAGGTATGATCAGAAGATGAAAATATTTTAATCAGATATTTATGCCAAAAACTTCAAAGAAGCATAATTACCTATTCCCAAGCTTTAATTCTTGTAAGATTAATTTTACTATCGCAGATATATAAACGTGTTTTTTTTTTTTAGAATTTAATGCTAATTACCTATCCAAATAACATTCTTTTGCTGCTTTCACCAATCGCCAACGTAACTTCCTTTGTAGTTTTTACACCTTTCTAATTTTTTTTTTTAAGTTTCGGTTTCATGTCACAACATCTATATACTAAATTTGCAAAGATCTTTCATTCTTAGAAAACATATATACCTACACATATAACATTATTAAGTAGTAGTCCATTTCTCTTTTTATTGTCAGGATTAGTCCATAAAATTACCTTGAAAAGTTATAAAATTCTAGATATGTGTACATATAATTTTGTCGCATGTGGCGTCATACAGGAAGCTGTAATTTCCTGATTGCTCGAATACTGACTGTTTATAATTGTAACAGGTTGGCAATGTATTATTATGCAACACATTACTTACATTTTGAGGCAAATAATATAAATTATAAAGGATAATAAATCGATATCTGACATAGCTATTTCTGATTATAGTTACTATGTTTTAATTAATTCGTAGCTTGAAAAAGATTTCGGTATCGAAACATCGGAAATATAAGCTAGGTAAATGAATAAACTACAATTTGTTCAATTTGGGCATTTATTTACTACCACATTAATAATTGTTTTCTGTTTATTTTGTCACAATTCGAATCTTATATATAACAATAATTCCTGAGAAACCAATAAATGGAGAATAACCACAAACGTTAAACTACGAAACATTAAAGAAAAATTAGATAAGTACAAATAAAGGGCAACCTAAACAACGTAGTCAAAATAGTTAGGTAATGTCTTCAAAAAATTATTATTAAGGCACCTGTTACACTTTTTTAATTTTATACTGAATTTGTTGCTTGCCGAATATTACATCAATAGAAAAGATAAGATAAGAAGGGTCACTTATTGGTGACATCTTTGATGTTGTGTCGACAGAAAAATGACCGCTAGCGCTACTTCATTATTTTATCACCAGATGCCTCAGTTTTCGTCTTTAATTTACACCAACCACACATAGAACGTGCACTAAAGAGGGAAGTGCAAACTGGACTCAAGATGGCGGCTATTTATCATCTACTGTTATCTGCTACGTGAAATGTACGGATGTACATCTTGTGTAGAGTTTGGATGGAAATAAGGATATTGTTGTTGTAACGGAACGGATTTTCCTATCCGGAGACTTTTGGGGATGGCCAGTCCAATTTCAAATAAGACAAAGCCAAACTCCGTCTCACAGATAACCCACACCTGCTCTTTTGAGCGACCAGCCACTGCTGGAAAGCAATCTTTTTGTTCAGTAGCGATTGGTTTTAGAAAATCTAGCCAAAGATGCTCTCCAACAGTGTTTTTTTCGGTCAGTCGAAGCAGGGCCGTTAGTTAGCCTAAAGATTGTCGACTTACCCACCTCGTCGGCTTTCTCTTACAAAATTGACTTCCTCTCCAAGTCTTTACTAAGGGTTCAAACTGAACTTCTTTTAAAATGGCGAAATAATAGAACGACTTAAATTTTTCACAATTATATATTGAAAATTTTGGTACATTGGATTTGAACTAACAAGCTACACAATTAAATGAAATAACAAGTGAACAACAAAAAAAAGAACCAAAACACAATTATCTTAATGAATATTTTAACATACTATATTGTCGTTTAACATAAGCCGAAGTAATTTTTACTACAAAAAAAAGTATTTATTGAGGGAGAGAGAGAGAGCGAACGAGTTACGATTTTTTTTTTTATGTACTTGCAATGGTTAGTTTTAAGCAGAAATTTTGAACATCTTACCGCCCGATGTGGGTAATTAATTCTTCTCGTAATCCAAATTATAGGGCAGAAAAACTTACACAACACTCACAAAAATTTAAGCAAAGCAAAAGGGGGAATTTAAACGGATTTAGCACAAAATCACTAATTACCTCTCGAGGAAAGCTTTTGCCTCCTGTTCTCGAATTTTTAGGCTTATTTTAAATGCCAAATTTTAAGATGAGAAGTTTTAATTTGAAGAATTAGAAACGCCCGACGAAGGGGACGCGTGCTTATTCCTGAAGCTAAATTGAAGGACCGCTGACTAATTAATTCAAAACAGTAATGTTAAGGGTTTTTATAAACTTTGGTTGTGACGTCACTTTGCACCGCTAACTAGTTCGGCCTCTCTTTACAGGAGGGCGCCAGTATGACCGAAGGCGTTATTTTTCTGATCTTCAAACGCCCTACTTGAGAGGAACGTAGGAAATGCTGAACAGCATTTGTAACATACAATAAACAAAGAAGCAGACAACATACAAAGTAATACCATATTATTTTAATTACGCGAGTCTTTAATTTAATTAATTACGTATTAATAAAATAAATTTAAATACTTGCATTATATAGGATGGAATTTCGAATTCTTACATTGTTATTATCATAAATATTCAAAATAGCAGCAGGTAAACCAAATAACAATAAATTACTACAGAATTGATGTCTAATTATTCTCGGTTATGCTCAATGACCACAAAAAAAGACAGAACAAGAACCGCAGTGGCGCCCTCTTTGTAGAGTGACAGTGCTGGTAGGATGCCGAAATTGTTCATACGTTTTCGCCGAAAATGGTAAGTGATCCTTGTGCTCTTGTCTCTTCGCTCTTACATCCATACATTAGCAAACTCTTCTGTAAGGTCAACTACTATGTCATGTGATTTTCAATATAATCTATTTTACCATTCTAAACAGAAATCTTAACTAGACAAATTAAGAAATCGAAGTGGTCATGCAATTGACACCTTCCTATCCACGAGTTCTAAAATACTTTGTATCGTTAGTTTATTTTGCGGTTGTTGTTGCACTTATTGTATTGAAACAACTGAAGCATTCCACGTCTTCGGCTTGGAAGAAGATAGTTACAACTGCAAATTTTTGTTTTTAATGCTAAAATACCTCCAAAATGTGCTGAACTAACATATTAACCACTAGGTAAGTGTAACAAGTTTTTTAACACAATTATAGACGCATTTTGTAGATTTTTTAGCATAAAAAGCAAAGATCTGCAGTTTTGAATGCAGTTTTCTTCCAAGCTGGCGTCATATCTGCAAAGATAATTTATCTAACATATGACCAAAATCCTTCCGCAGTAAATAAAGTTAACAATTATCAGTTAACGTATGTACCATTAAACCCTTTGTTTCTGCCTGTAATTGATAGTGTTTTCATCCTAGTTCTCGAGATTTCTGTACTAAACATCGGAAAGAGCGCATCTCGTATATAATACATAAGACAAGAGAACCTTATACAACTGCTTCATTTATGAGTTAAAACTTGTAATATGAACTTCTCAAATCTCACCAAATTAAATTTCAACATCGCAACTGCCTGAATGCTTAATAAATCTCATTGAATACCCTTGTTTGCTTTAGGAACAAAAGTCCCTCGCCAACTTCTAATTTAACTGCCATTGAAAATTGTTCCAATTTATAAACTTAAATGTGGAATGTTAATTGCTTATTCAGACGAGACAGCGGAGGCGATAGTGGTGAAAGAAAGCGAGGAATATTTTTTGCCTCCTTATCGCGTTTACGTAATTACCTCTAGTTCCGAAGTCTTGCCAGTAATTTCATTAATTATAAACGGTAAGCGTTAAAAACGAAAAATCGTCATGTTTCTTATAATTGGTGAGTTTATAATGACAGTAATTGTTATTAAAATTATTTTATGGTTCATGTAATTGTCGGTGATTAAATTAAAAAATATATATAATTAGTGACACTAATGTTGTCAAAGCAGCTATTACATATTTTTTACAGTACTGTCTTGTGGTGTAAATCGAAAAAAAAAATCCTATGCTTGTAATTAATCTTTAGGTAATCTTTAATTGCGTCATAAACCAATTTTCTAAAATTCCAAGCCTAACTTTCCTAAAACACAGGCGCTGTAACGATACTCGTCCGTTGGTCGGGATTAAGCATTTGTTTAATAGCAATAACAAGTGTGACGTGAAAGCAAAACATTGTACATCAATTAAAAATAATTGCGAAATAGAGTAAGAACAATAGACATATCCGTACAAAATATTGCTAAGTAGGTGCCGTGCTTACATACGAAGTAGAGTGACATCCGTACTTGTTTTAAAAACAATGAATGTATAAATAGACGTCTGACTGTATCGTCTCTTTATGTGACTGGCTAATTACCTAATTAATGCAAAAATGTTGGTAAATAAAGCACATCATTAACTCTCCAGAAATGTACAACAGTTCATTTTATTATGACTGGTACACTAACAGAAAAAAGAAATCGTGCAGTGTATAGTGTATTTTGTGGACCAAGTTCGATCTAGTACATGGGTGAATATACTTTATAGGGAAAATACGAAAAAATGGGATATGTGCTCCAGACTACTTTTTCGAGATAAAAACTCTTTGTCTCCCACCATTTATTATAATCTTTAACCCTCGAATTATAACTACATATATTTCTAGGAAACGTTAGTTAATTATAATGATTGTTAAGTGTTACTGGACAATTCGTTTTGTTATGGAAACTATCTGGCACGGAGTCTCTGGAAACCCTGCAGTCTTTTGGCTTTTTGTATTTAGTATCCCATTTCTTTTATTTATTATGGTTGATCTAAGTAATCATGTGATTCCTCTTTGGCTTGCTAAAAAATGTCTGTCTTGCAAATCATTCAGAACGTGATAAGAGTTCTTTGTTATCCCATTGCACAGTGTGCAATTGGTATCCCAGTATTCCCAATCTTCTGTAAATGCCCTTCAAGTTTATAGTGTTCCGTTAGTAGACCTGTTATGGTGTGAAGAGGATTTCTATTAAGCCGCAGTAGTTAGTCAATCTTTTTTTTTGACGGCCTCTTATTAAAAGCCTATGAAGTTCCATGAATTTGCCTGGTCATATTATTCTAGTATTCTTTATGGTTCTCTTTGGCAATGTAATAGCCGACGAACTAGCTAAGGAGGGCTCTAAGAGACACTTCACGGGCCCAGAGCCCGTATGTGGAATTACTAAGGATTCCGCAAGAAGGGAGATCTGGACCTGGTTAGATAAAGAAAGTACAAAGAAATGGAGGTCGAATGAAGATCAACTCTATACCAAAGCGCTGATAGGGGAGGGGGATGTTAGTTTCTCTGGTAAACCCTACTCAGGCGTGGAATGAGTTAAAATTGGTGTTGTAACTTGACACTGTCCCCTGAAAAGCATCTATTAACACAGCCAGGTAAGCGAACCGTGGTGCAGAAGATGCGAACTACAGGAGGAAACGAGTTTACATGTAATCTGCACATGTGAGGAACTCAAGGTACTCAGGCAGAAATATTTCGGGAGAGATCTATTGGAGCCCTCGAAGGTTCTCAAGTTTCCACTGGGCAAGATACTGGGCTTTATAGAGAACACCAAGCTGCTCGAGTGGAAATAAGACACTTAATAGGGTTGGTACAATAAGCACCTAGCTCAAGTGTCCGGACATTAAGTGTCCACCCTAACTTTAATGAATGAATGGTTCTCTTTGAACCAACTTCTTACCAGCTTCTGTGCTGCCATCCGTAGACAGGATTCATTCATTTCATTCATGTCCAGTGCTGTTCGAGGTGTTCTCTTCGACCTATCAAAGGTTTTCATTATTTGGATCACTGGTTGCTGTTGTTGAAAGCGCAGGCGTTTGGAGTGCGAGCTGTGGCTATGTATTGATTTGCGTCGTACGTGGACCACAAGGATAGCTGTAGTGATGGATGTGGGTACCTCTTTTTAAATCGTTTGTACTTCACCCAAACCGGAAGTAGAGACATTTGAAAATATATCACACAGAGAAATTTAGCTAATATTTCAGATCTCGGAAAACGGCCATCGCTATTTTGACCCTTTTTTTTCTCTCGTTTTCGGAACTGGTGTGATGGGAATTATTTAATCTTAATAAAAAACAAAACAACTATTATTAAGTCCACTGCATCCGCGTCTATGGGTGACGACGAGTCGCATCCAGATAAGGCGGTTAAGTTCTTGGGGCTCATAGTTGACCATAATTTAAAAATTAATAGTAATTGCAACACGGTGGAGCGTAAACTACCCACTGCTTTATGTGCTATTCGTAACCTTCGCAATGTGCACTCACTATGATTATTTTACTTTGCATGCTTCCAGTCGCGCCTTAGTAATGGCCTAAGCTTTTGGAGTTTGTCGGCTGGTGCTAAAAGATTATTTTGATTACAGACGAATGTTATGTGTATCGTCTAGAATGTTGTGTTGTTCTCTCTCTAAAGAATTAAATATTTTAATTGAAAAAAATCCTGTTTGAATGGTGCAAAATTAAAATGTAATTGTCCTTCCCATTCAAATTTTTATTAGAAAAAAAAATGGTTCTGCTCTGTTTATGTATATTCGAAATTTTAAAATTTTATGAAACTAATGAAAAGTGTTTATCAAAAATTGCAATATTTATAAAACCATGCATACACGACATGGTCAATACCTAAGGGTACCCTCACACACAACGAAGTTTGTGAATTTAAATTCAAATTAAGAAAAAAAAATCTCTGTAAAAAAAACTTATTATAGTATGAAGGAATTTATGGACTATTAATTATCTGATACAGCTCTGCCTTCTTTTCATTATATTTTCTTTTCTGTGTGTAATTTTATCTCATATTTAATATTTCAAATTGCAACAATTTTTATTTTTATTATTGTACTTGACAATATCCATGTTTTATTTGAACCATGGCGTGCAGTAAATCATGGGTGGTTATGTTTAATAGCAGCTACTGATACCGAATTTTTACTTCGATAACACACCAATAGATGGTTGCCCAATATTTACCGTGTGTCTATTGTTGGTGGCGTGTAATCGTCTAATGTCATTTGTCTTAGCCCCATTTGCATCGCTTTATTAAGCCTGGTTTAATTTTAAGAGGTAAGCGGTACTTTGAAGGTGATAGTTCATGTCTCGTGCATATAGTGAACGTCATATTATGAGCGTCACTTAAAATTAAACAAAGCTTAACGTGTCGGTGCAAACGGCCATTAGCACATGGTTAGTAGGCTTGAAAGTATACAGAAAACAACTTTTCGCGATACTGTATATAATGATGGCGAATATCATCACCAGGGAGTCTATGTTGAATGCTGTTTCTCATACAGGGTATTCCACGTAACTGGTTCATTAAAAGTTTATGATGTTCTATTATTTACTTATATTTGTGATTTTGGCACCAGTATCTGTTCGATTGGAACTATAAATGTAAAATACCTTAACCAAAATATCACTTCCGGTTGACCGGAAATGGATGTCAACTTTCTTATTTTAAATAGAATGATATAATTTTTTATTAATTTTTGGATTCTACAACTATAAATACGTCAGTTTTCATTAGCTATTCCTATAGCTACATGTTGCCATTTTTGAGTTATTTAAGTTTTTCTTTTTTTTAGTCATAATCATTCAATCATCATTGAGAAATTAATATCTCGGTTAATACTGTAAGTAGAGACTCCAAATTTGCTATGTTATGAATGTAGATATAACTCTAAGAAACGGTAAGCACACTTTACATTCTAACATACAGGGTGTTCAAAACTGAGGAACAAAGTGACATATTTTCAAATGCAGAAAACTCATTTTTTTAAAATAGAACACCCTGTATTTTAATTCAGAATTAGGAAGTAAATATCATCCCTTATCGCTTTATATGAGCATTCCCTATATCTATCTTTAATAGATTTTGAGATATGTCTCAGTAAAGTGTGCTTACCGTTTCTTAGAGTTATATCTACATTCATAACATAGCAAATTTGGAGTCTCTACTTGCAGTATTAACGGAGATATTAATTTCTCAATGATGCAATGATTATGACTAAAAAAAGAGAAAAACTTAAATAACTCAAAAACGGCAACATGTAGCTATAGGAATAGCTAATGAAAACTGACGTATTTATAGTTGTAGAATCCAAAAATTATATCATTCTATTTAAATTAAGAAAGTTGACATGCATTTCCGGTCAACCGGAAGTGATATTTTGGTTAAGGTATTTTGCATTTATAGTTCCAATCGAACAGATACTGGTGCCAAAATCTCAAATATAAGTAAATAATAGAACATCATAAACTTTTAATGAACCAGTTACGTGGAATAGCCTGTATAGTATGGGAAACTGCGCTCAACATAGACTCCCGTCCTGATCATTAAATTTTTTCACTAGCTGCATTCTTTAGTATACCGTTTAAATAAGCGCGCGGTTTTTAATAAGCTTTGATAGCACACCTGTAGATGGCTCATTACGGCCTCTAAACAGTATATGCAACATACCTATCTATAGTACTAGTTTATCTATGCAGTAAATTATTATTATTTCTAATAAAAATTTGTAATTTGCACCAACTTAAGAAATAACTTTTCTTTATTCATTAATCATTTGCGAAATTATTGCAAACATATTTTTATTAATTATTACTTCTTAGTATGCGCAAATGTATATCCACCACTACCGGCCATTGAAGTTAGGACAGTATAGTTTTAAAAAAAACATTTCTATCAATATTAATACTTTTAATATTATTGTGAAAATTTCTACAATAAAGTAAGCATAACAACAAAGTATTTCAGACGAAAATAAGCATTAGAATATGCCTACTAAAGAGAAAATTTAATTTAACCCAATAACACGTAATAAAACCATTACAAACCATATTTAAAGGAACCCCGACAACTATGTTTACAATAGAGGGGTGGGTCGACAAGGTTGTAAAATTTCACGTGAATATTTCCTAAAGGTCTCCCACTATAGCAGGGAATAATTGATATCGTACTTGTTGTGAATTATTCCATTAGTAAACCAGTTACGATACGGTTGTTCAATTGTGGCGTTTGTGAAAATAGTATCAAAAAAAATGCCGATAAGTGTAGAAAAAAGATCACATTACACGAGGAAGATGCGTGTGATAGCAGGAAAAGTAGGAGTGACATAATCTACAGTCTATTACACTATTCGTCGCTACCGAGACACCGGAATCGTCCAGGTCCGTCACGGACTAACCTCAATGGCCGGTTGTGTATATATGGTTTAATATAGAGTTATACAGTAGTTTAGATAGATATTTCTCAGTATGTATTGCCAATACGGCTAAAACATTTCTCTAATATCTCACGGAACAGTGCAGACATAGAAAGAGTTTTATATGGATGCGTATTATATCTATGTGTAAGTAAGGTTGCTACAAAAAGAAGGGGTAACAGGTTGTAGTTGCTAAAGCAAAACATCACATGCTACTATTTAGTTGCCTTTTACCCACCCTTGCATAGTAATTATAACAATTGGTAATATTGAAATAATTCGCTTCATCTCCTTTTTCCCGTATAGTAAGTAATCAATGAACGGAAACCGAGTATATTTGCAACATCCCGTCAACATGCGGACAATAGCCGGTATTTAAATGTCATTCATTCTTCTTTCCCACTGACGTGGCAATTAATGTCCCCGATATTCCCGTATTAAACTCCGTGCGTCCGAAATGAGACGGAAAGACCCTCGTAGACGATTACATTTATTTCAATCAAAGTTAACCCTGCCTTGACAGTTCGACATACAAGAAATCAAAGGGGTCGTCGACGTTCGATCGGATTCGTCTATATGGAGAGAGAGGGTTGGCGAGAAAGCATTTGTTGGGACGACAGAAATAATTAACTTGTCCTCGATGATCCGGGAGCGCGTTCACTCACCGTCATCGCCGACTATTGGCTGACTGTTCGGGTTCACGATTCGAAATATCGCACAATCGACTTGTCACACAGTGGAAGACATATCGGCTCGTGTAAATCGGGGATTTCTGGTGCACCTTTAACGGAACGACCGACGGTGTGCGTTGATGGGCGTCGACTAAGATTACGGGATTAAGTCGCGTGTTTAACGTCAGCCGTTGATAAGGATCTCGAAACGACGTGTAGACTAGCATGTTAAAATATTGGATTTAAAGTGGCTTAGTAGTGTCGTGATTCCGTAGAAGTTGTAATCACATTTTTATCAGACAATTTGATTTTCCAATAAATAATCCTTTCCAGGTCTCGTATTTTTAAACCCAGAAAATAAGAGTTATTGTTGTTACTCAATTACATGGACATATCTATTAAAACCACAGTGAGAAAAAAGAGTTCTTTGTTTTTCTTTTAAATAGTAGCAAAGGAATATTTATTAGGTTCTGAGGAAAACATTATTTTAAACGAATAGTGATTTATAAAGAAAAATATAGTTTGAATAATCCATATATCAGCCGCAAAGTAAAATATCTTTAGTTTAATAATTTGTTTATTTGACCAACCTAAACTATTTTATTAAGCATTTTATATAAACACTCCAGCTATTGTCCACGATCTGGCTTCGCCTTCATAGATTTTCCGTAAATATGAAATTACAAATGTTAACCAGATGACCAAAAAAAAAAACCAGTCAAGACGCCAGTTTGCCCACAATGGCGATTGATCCACCAAAATCAAGGGCTATCGTATGCAATGGGGAAACTGTTGTGTTGACAGTCCCTAAAAATATTTATCTGGCAAATAATAGACAAATATTTGATAGCTATATTTGCCATGCAGCAAAACTTACATCGATTATGGAAAGTTAGCGTTGTGAAATAGGAGAACCACCATCTTCATGACAGTTTCTGTACTCGTAGAATGTGTTTAACATATTTGCTACTATAGGTCAGAAAACTTTGCTGTTGTTTATGGTTAGAACATTATGACGTGATGATTTACAGTTTTGTAAAACAATTTTTACGTAAATTTACTACTACATTGTCTCTAACTGTACCGACTTTGTATGAAATAAATAGCTTCTTTAAGAAAATTGTACTTGATATCATATATCTCAACAAATATTTTTTTTTAATCGCTGGGCGTTTTGAACAGAAGACCGCATTAAAAAGGAAAATCTATACAGAGATCAAGCAAAGGTAATCATTCTTTCAGAAGTAATTATACATTTATCATATATAATATTATCATAACTTCCTATTCTATTATATTTTATTATATTTTTTATTAATTCTTTACACATACCATATTTATTATTAGTTTTTCATTAGTTTCCTAGCTCTTGTTATTTAATTATGTATTTGTACAGCTCCTACCAATAAAAAGTTGACGATCTACGCGAAAATGTATATAGCGAGCGCATTTAGGATGGATTATAGCTTTTACTACGACTGCGGCTTATAAGTGTAAACAGATGATATGTATGATTCGTTGTGTATTTATCCGACACAGGATTTCTTGTTTTTATAATTTAGTTTTTGTTATTAAGACATAAACAAGCACGCGTTGATATAATATTTTTATGTATTCCTTGGTGAAATAGAGTTTCTGTTTCTGAATGTTCTGATTGATTTATTAAGGTACGTGCACAACGGAGCTGTGATGCTAGCAGGTAGCCTGGATGATGGATCACATTTCAAACTATAAGCGCTTTATAGGTGTGCACAACGAAGCTGGGATACTAGCGCAAATTATAACGCCTTTCAACTCGTAGTTCTGGTCTGATCGCCATGTCAGATAGTGACGATGATTATTTTTGTTCATCCACTACAAATTTGTATATTATGGGACATTTGCACTTTAGGGAATACCAAACTCACCCAATTAATAAAAAACGCTGAGAAATGGGATAATATAACCCCCTTTATTAGGAGTTGAAGGGATACCCTGATCGTTTTTATGAATATTTGAGAATGGAATCATCCACTTTCCAATACATTTTAAATAAAATTGAAGACAAGGTGGACAAGTGATGGAAAAATTGTCATAAAATACTAATAAGTGTAGAAGAAAGTTTAGTTATTACGCTGAGGTAAGTAATAAAACTTTATTCAATATAAACAAAATGATATTTTCTTTGGCAAAACACATTTAAATAAAAAAAAGTTTTCTTTGATAAAAAATATTAGCAAAATAAAATTCGATGCCATGCTACCGCAAATTCTGGAGTTGTGACCAATTTTCTTGCTCACGCATTTGTTGTGGGTTTTGATGAGATGCAGTATTATGTAGAAGACGAAGTCGAGGAAGCTGGTGATGGTCCATAGGAGTAACGTATTACAACCTCTTGAACATGTTATCTAAATTGCAGTTTTGTAAGGGATCCATTTTCTGCACATGGAGAATTAGATTTTCAAAAAAAAAATGCTTGTCTTCATCTAAACGATTGCTATTTTCGATTCTCATCTTTTTTCTTTGTAGTAATTTGAGTTTATCTCGTTCTATGTTAATTAAAGGTTGTCCTATTAAATTCCATTGTCTTTATCGTTTCCGACTTGGAATAATTACCATTGGCTCTCTGGTGAAGGCGGACTTGTGGACATAGATTCACTTTCTATCTGTTTACTAAGCAATTCATCTGAATTGTCGTTGTTTTTCTTTATATGATTAGTGTCTAATTCCTCATCATCATAATTTAGAATAAAATACCTGCTTGATGTACTTTGTAAATTCGATATTGATGGTCGTGGCGTAAATTGATCCTTCAGGAAAGCTAATCTTTTAAAATGGGGCTAGTTCGATTCTACTATTTTACCTCCTGCATCACCGGATCGAGGTATTTCTTGGTTAGCCAATTCCTTACGGAACGTATGCCGTAGATACTTCCACTTGGCTTTGCCTTTATCCTCTGTAAAACAAAACAATCCTTAATACTTTATATTATACTTTCTTTTACTTTATTTTTATGATGATCCGCTGGGCTTGATTCCATAAATCTTCTCTTTTGAAATTTCTGCACAAATATTGGCACGTCCATTTTTGGTTTATTGTTACTTATTTATTATTATTTGTATTGCAAAACTACACACGCATACGTTCTTAAGAACAAACAATGACTGCCTATTGCAATGTTGACAACCTATAAACGTCGATAAATATTGGCATATCGAATCGGTACGTTTGGGAATCTCGGCGGCACTGGCTTTCTGCTCGCAGAAAGATTGGTAAAATTCATTCTAGTATCGAGAATCAGTGCTATAAGCGATCATTCCTGCTATACTCCCTGCTCTGATGTGGAAGTTCATATATAAAAGAATGATATAATTCTTACCATCGATGATAGCTTGAATGTATCATCCAGGCTATCAGCTAGCATCACAGCTCCGTTGTGCACGTACCCTTAGAATACCTTATTTCGCATATACATATACGGCCAATATGGAATGTAGTGGATGGACAAGTTTCTTTCTTTAATTTTTGTAATTTTTAAATTGCAACATTTGGCAAAAAGTGAATTTGAATATAAATAAAACTTATAGTTTTCAATAGTAAATGCAAGAACATATTTTGCTAGTAACGTATCATACATATACATATGTGATACTGTAATAACAAAATGTTTTCACTATAAAGTTTATCTAATTATAACATTTGCATAAATTCATTTCTTTAATCTTGAAGCATCCAATGTCTCCAGTCCCCATTATTTTTGATTACTTCCTAGAAGTTTCTCATAGTTTATCTGGATTTTCTGGAATGAAGTCTTTATATATGTGTAAATATATATTCTGCTTTAATGCAGCTCAAACATTTTCAATAGGACTTTTTAGAGGCCAGGTCAATACTTGTTAAATAAATGTTTGCGGAACGTATTCATTCTTGCACAATTTGCGGTTTCTGCACGGAACAGTTATCGTGCTGAAACACAAAATTGTCCCCATATTTACCGATGGCATCATCAGATTTATAAGGATGCCTTGATTTTTGCACACCTACTGCTTTCATTTTAACTATTCAGTGTTCTAAACTTTTTTACTATTAAAAATATAACAGAGACCTAATATTAGTATCGAGATATACAATCGTAGACAGGAGCTAATTGCAATTTATTTTTCAAAGCAGTAAAAAAGCAATGAAAAGATAATTATTTAAGAAGTAATTGAGAGATAATAAAAAAAAAATAAAGTTATCCAACATTTAAATTGAAATGTTTTATTAATTTTATTATGAAAGAACATGCATGCGTATGACATTTGGACGTAGCTGTATGTATTCTAGTTATACGAGGTTTCAATGAAAAATATCTTTATACATATTGCTGTGTACTGATGGTACAAAAGAAAATTACAAAATGAATTTACAAAAATGAAAAAATTAAATTAAGTAGCTCAGCGGATAAAAATAAAAGGGCGCAAAAGAACAATTAAACTCAGGGTTACTCTCCCAATAAAACTTATCATGAAAAGTAAAATGTGGGTGAAAGAAATCTGACTTTCTTTAAATACACCAAAAATTGAAAAGGTTTAACCAAAAATAAAAGAACAGAAATTTGAATGACGTTAATAACAATTACTGATTTTATTATAAAAAAAAGAAAAAAAAACATTTGATTACAAATATGCAGAAAACAAAACCGTGGACTTAAGGTCCTGGCCGAAATCAAAAACTGCAAGAATCTACAATTACAAAAGGACAATGCGAATCCTTCAACAAACAACAGACAAATTTCTTCTAGAAGAAAATCCTTTTATCACAAAAAATCCACGTGGTTTCAAAATTAAACGAACTAAATTAATTTAAACGTGGACAAAACAAGTATAATTTACAAACTTGATCATAATTATTATAAAATACAAATTAAACTAAAAACCAAAAATTAACCTTAAAACTAAAATACCTTTCCAGAACAAAATAATAACTAATCTTATATCTATTTGTACACAAAAATATACTAACAATTATTATTTAAAGAGTTCCTTGAAGGATGAATAAAATATCAAATTAAACGAACAAATCTTTAGAAAAATGTAATACCAAAATGGCAGCAAAGAAATTAAAATAATATGTACTCACGCTTAAACATCAATCTCAGAACTGCCTTGCAAGGTTAAACACGGTCGTATACATATATCAAAACCTGCGAGTACTCGCAACGCAGAAACGCAAATAAAATTCTAGAATATACATTTGAACAACATAAACAATACTGGTGAACGCAATATGTACAACTGAATGAAATTAATTTATACAACAGAACAATTAAAATAAATTTAACAATCAATTCAAATAACAAAATCTTGTCAAAAATAAAATATTAATTTCTGAGAGAATTTGCCCGACACATTGATAAAGATTAATCTCAATAAATAAAATATCACTGAATTTACGAACCCCGGGGTGCCAAACCACAGCAATATATTAAACTGAATGGATACCCTTACTTGAAAACTAATAATAATAAATCAAGGTCGTCAAAACAACTTTCATAGACAATTTACCAAATGAATAGCGGGACATAGAATATGATATTATCAAATACGAGTAAACATTACGTATGTGGCTACTCTTCGGCTGGCATGAATAAAATTACCTCCAATAAACACAGTTGTATGTATAGTTCAACCTGAGAATATATAATCCAAAATCGCGATTCAGATTGTTAACCTTTTTGTGGGAGGAGCTGTACTTTCGATTTGTGCCACCTAAGCTAAATTGTGGAAGCTACTTAACTACATATACAAACAAAGTGTGAAAAATGTTTTGCGGGAGCGTCCGTGACATTTCATTTCCTTTTTTGTTAGATTTTAAAATTCCTCTAAGACAATAAATAATACAATGTTGCAGACCTCGTTTTGAATTTATAATGTCCCCTGTATGCCTTTTGCGTAAACCAGCCAGCCTCGTTAAGTTTTCAACTAAAATCGCTCTCAGTCCTCTAATTATAGCTCACTGACTAATTAGTAGTCTAGAGTCGTGCGAAACCATATTGCGCTGTCGGTGATTAGGAGGTCAGTGGGCCTCTAAACTAAACAAACAAACACGGGCGACGTGATTTAGTTGCATTTTCAGTTTTCCTACGTGCCTTGTGCCTTATAGTTATAACGTTGTGCGCTTTTTCCATGTCAATGCGTCAATTTTTTCTTTACTATTACATAATGGATCGGCACGTTACTGATGGAAAAGGGAGCAATTTGAGTAACGCAAAACTGTTTAAGCGCAACAAGTCGTCTGACCTTAATACATGAAATTCTTACCAGTTCGCTGGTGGTGGTTAAACAGAAGCACGCTTCGTACTTTATAATTTGGCTGTCATGCTGTCATATATAGATTATTATTGATCGCGTTCGTTGGCGGTGGTAGATCAGTTATTTATATTGATGTCTTGAACGGTGGTTGCAAATTGAGTTGAATTTATATCCTTATAATTTGCGTTTTTATTAAGTTCTTATACCGAGAAGTCGAATGTTTCGACGAAATTTATCGTATAGGATTTTCATGAATGCATATTTATTTATTTTTTGTTTTTTTTCTTCTTCTTGGCACTTGTATTTCAAGCATATGTTCGGATATGTTACCGAAAGTATAGCATGCACACGGTCGAACTGTTGATGGATATATCGATCGACTACATACTGGGAAAAAAATTACAACAATTTTACCACAGAAAATTGAATATTACATATTATAAATTTGCCGCAATAAATCATGTAAATGTTGCTCTGGGTACTTGTGTTTAATAGGAACTGAACATGAAAAACAAGGTTTTGGTAAAATTTGTAGCTTTTCCATACACTGAGAGAAGACGATGTGTTAAGAAAAAAATAGGGATGCAACAAACAATTTTTGATTATTTACAATAAATTTGTGAAAGCAACAAAATATAAATGTTAAAATATTTTTTAATGTAGATTTGGCAATATTTCTAGCATCGTTTTAACAATCAAGGTAATTTTATTTTAAACCTTCAATATTGTTAGGGTAATGAATTTTGTTCTAACATTAGTATTTTATTATAAAAAAATACTTCCAATGCTTTTAACGTTAAACTAAAAACAAATGGTGCAATGAAATATCCCTTTTACGGTATTTAACGATATAAAAGGTTATGAAACGTAAGATTAAAATATAAATGCATTTGACAAGTTGAAAGTACTTTAAGCAAGGCACAAGCAGAAAGACGTTTTCTATTGTCAAGTACATCTATATTCTTATTTTTTTGTAATTCTACTAATACACTGGGAGAAATATACTTTTCATTTAAAAGGAATTGCATTAAACGAAAAGTTTTTGCGTTTTATATATGGCCAACATGATTTGGTGTTTCTTGAAAAGGAATATATTTAAAATTCATGCATTCTTCGGAAATAATATTTTTTCGTTGAAAACAGTTTATATTCATTAAGTGAAGATATTGATAGTTGATTCAAGCCTCTTTATTTTGAACTTGAAAACTATTGCATATTGGCAGAAACCCGTAAGCATTTTGATTAAGAGGTTTTTCTTTTTCTTACAAACATTTATTAATTTTTAGACTTAAGTGTAAACACCTAAAAATGAGTTATCTTCAAAAAACCAATGCACTGAAGGAGAGATTGCCGTTAGCAAATTTTTTGCAGCTTAATGTCAATGCATTTAAACACAATTATACTTTTCTTATTACCTAATTATTATCGGCCTCTGCTAGGGAGATTATGAAGAGAGATATTCAAGTGAGTCGTGTAGCGACACATTCAACGAATTCAATCGAATGGCATTGCCGGTTGTGCGATATTTTAAACATTAGCCAAATTTCTTTGTTTTGACATATTTTGAATTGTCTCTATTTCCAGTTTGGTTGAAGTACAGACCATGTAAAAAGAGGTACAAACGGGTACAAACGATGCTCTTTCGAATAGTCTTGGCCGTTTCTTGATATCTCAAAAAATAGCAAAATTTCTCTCTTTTGACATATTTTGAATTGTCTCTATTTCCGGTTTGGTTGAAGTACAAACGATGTAAAAAGAGGTACAAACGGGTGCAAACGATGCTCTTTCGAATAGTTTTGGCCGTTTCTTGATATCTCAAAAAATAGCCAAATTTCTCTCTTTTGACATATTTTGAATTGTATCTATTTCCGGTTTGGTGGAAGTACAAAGGATTTAAA
The DNA here is from genome assembly GCA_004143645.1 of Protaetia brevitarsis. Taxonomy (NCBI): domain Eukaryota; kingdom Metazoa; phylum Arthropoda; class Insecta; order Coleoptera; family Scarabaeidae; genus Protaetia; species Protaetia brevitarsis. The sequence continues at coordinate 1,395,672 of RXPK01000145.1, read as the reverse complement.
TGGCGATACAAACGATGCTCTTTCGAATGACGTTGTCCGTTTTTGAATATCTTGTACCTTTTTTTAACGTTTGAGGTACAAACGAAACTGAAGTTGGTACAAACGGGTACAGACGAAGTACAATCGGACCGTACTAGGTTTTTTTTTTATTAATAAAGTTGCTTGCCAAGTTCACACTGGTCTCTTAAGTTGAACGTGCCAATTTGTGTTAATGAGCTACTCTCCAAAAAGTGTATTTATGTAAGTTCGGAATTTTTTGTGCTTCATTTTTAATACGTGACTTAGCTACTGAATTAAAGTGCTTAATAGTAACATGTAGATGTCTAGAAACACAATTTATTGGGCTTTTGGCTGATTAATTATGCGTGGATTTGTTTCAAAGATTTATCAAAAACAAATGTGTTACTGCTAAAAAGAATATTTAGATATCTGTCTCAAAATTGATGGCTTCGACATAAGTATAAAATTTTATAAAAAATGACGTTTTTGCGTTAAGTTTCTAATAATTTTTTCCCTCTTATTTTGTCTATTCGGGGACACAGTGTATATTTACATATTTGCGCAAATATTTTCAAAGTACCAGGTAGTGATTTTTCTTTTAACACAGACGCGTATAAAATGCTTGTAATTTGCTTTCATGTCGTTTTATATTAATGTACTATCGGACATCCTTGATTTGAAATACCGCGACAGCAAACTCTGCTATCGCAACTAACAGAATTGTATTTGTAAAAGGCTAAATAAAATTATTAGAGAACTTGTTTCTTTTACAATCTATTTCCCTGTATGAAGCAAACAGTACGAATCTGTGCTCTGAATAATCCAAAGAAAACTGCACATCCCTCTTCGCAAGGACTGTAGTCCGCTGCAATTTATGACTAATCCGCAGAGACGGTTGTAAAATTTTGAATGGTTTTGGCTGGAATGCCCAGGGTAGTAGTACACAATATAATATAGTGCAGTATGTTTGGATGGCTGGGTAATTTTACATGGTCTTTCAGTCCGTTAATTGAATCGTTAATTACCAGCGAAGAGATACTAACCTTATGCAAGTACAATGGAAGCTGAAAATAGTTGAAGTATAAACTTAAGTTGGGATTTTCCGACAGGGGATGATACTTCTTCGCTAAATTTAATTCGCAAGGCTCTCTATGTGATTGACGTATACATAAATAAGTTCAATAATAGAATCGATGTATTAAATGTTCTTTGACAATATCCACACTTAATATTTCTTTTTTTTTACAGATTCCTATTTCTAGCCTTTAATCACGCACGAAAAATATGTATTTATATATTTACCAAGTAGACGGCATTTTCAAATAATTTTTGAGCAGATCTGAGCAGCTAAAAGAAGCAATTCGATTGTGCGAACAGATAAGAAACAATGATATGAACAAAATTGGAAACACTTTAAAAAAAAAATAAGATAAAGGAATGCGAACAATCGAAATTGGGTACTCGTTTTCTTTATACGAGGCAGATCCCCTCGTACAATCGAACAATTGCCAAGGAATCTGAAGTTTAGGAATGTTCGTAGGAATCTCTTGTTAGTGTTAGATTTAATATATGAAGCTACGATGTATAAATACCTTAGGAATGTATTTCGCCTTTATGTGTACAATAAATAGTCATTGGTTAGTCAGCTATACAACGAAGTAATATGAGACAAGGTTGATTTTTTTTTTGCTAAATTGAAATTTATTATTGAAATGAAATAACGAACAAGACGTATATCGAAGTAATTTATTCATTTGTTTTTCATTATTATTTTGAATAAATTTTGCCCAATTCTGACACATACATTGCAAGATATTTAGCCTGAAATTCATTAAATTAATTAAAGTTAACTATTTCATTAAAAGAAAAAACATCGTTCCTAACTTTTGATAAGAGGCAAATAGTTAGATACATATGTAATAGCAGTCAAAGCAAATAGCAAATATCGATTTTCTGTGATGCTTTATAATACTAATCAGAATATTAGTTGATATAATTTCATTATTTTCTACAATAAAAAATATCTTTAAATAGAAAAAAAAACATCAATCTTGAGCAGATAATGTATTCTTATTCTTATTTTTCTTATTCTTATAATTTCATAATTCACTTAGTGACGTTTCGCCCGATACATCGGTCTTCTTCGGACTACTATATTAAAATTTAAAACATTAAGAAAAGTGAAAAACACAATTAATTAATAATAGCGAAAGTTTAAAGTGAAAAACAAAAAATAGTCAATAAAAGTGATTACCTGAATCAAATAAGAAGAACGTCCAAAAAAGTTAACAACATGAAAGTGTTATTATTATTATTATGACAATACTAATCATTACTATATGAATAAATTAAAAGTATAATATATATAAATGTAACGGATGCAATAGTAATAAGTTTAACATACAGCAGAAAGGGGACGACTGACCAAATGCAGCACGGAGCCGTGTTTTAACTCGTCTAAATCATTAGGAAGCGGAGGGACGTAAACCAAGCCTTTCACAAATCCCCATAGAAAAAAATTGCACGGTGTAAAAATCGAGGCTTCTTGGTGGCCACCGTACGCGTTTAAGCATTTCGTCCAGATAATTTCTAACGACACGGTGCCAGTGAGGAGGTGGTCCATCCTGTTGGAAGATAAAGTTCCCCCCGTGTCCTCATGCAGTTAAGGCATCAACCAATTGATCAACATTTGATAATATGTAGCTCCAGTTACTGTGTTTTCTTCAAAAAAAGAAAGAACCATAGGTACACCTTTGTGCGAGATACAGCACAGAACACATTCACTTTTGGAGAATCACGCAAATGCTCTGGAGGTTCAGTCCCCCATATTCGGACGTTGTGTTTATTCACCTTGCCACTTATGTGGAACGTTGACTCGTCACTGAAAATTATCCGCTCGCAAAACTCATCTTCATTACGTTGCAGCATTTCATTGCAGAAATCTTGACGTTTAAGCTTGTCATCTTCGCGTAGATGCTGTACCAACTGCAATCTGTAAGGCGTCAGTTTTAGTCGTTTACGTAAAATTTTTCACACAGTTGGTTGCGGAATTGTAGATCCAAATTTGCACGTGTTGTTGACTTTTGTGGACTTCGTTGGTAAACAGCACGAACACCTTCCACTGTTTCTTCTGACAGACGTGGTCTTCCCGGACTTTTGCCTTTATATAAACACCCTGTCGTTTCAAATTTGTTGTACCAATCGTAGATCGACTGTCTAGTAGGTGGCGGTTTTCCAAAACGTGTTCGAAAATGTCGTTGGACAAACAATTACGGAGTTCCTTTTGCAAATTCAAGCACGCAATATGCTTTCTCAGTAGAGTTTGCAGCCATCGTAGTTATTTTGCTTGCGCAGTACTACCAACTGTACTATCGAAACTTCTACAGTTCCTCAACCTGACAGCGCAAAAGGCATGTCGATATCACAAATAACTTTTGTTTTATACAATACCAAAGGTGTCTATTTCTCTTATAGTAACGCTGTATTTCCTTTTATCATCTAATGCGTATGATTATTGTTTTTGCAAATATTATGCAGGTATTTTGCAAAGGTAAAAAAACAAGAGGAAACGCCGAGACCCAACTCGAAACATATGTACCTACGCACGAACTTTTTAGTTCACCTTTGATGCATGGCCACACAATTCGTGCACCTCTCCTTCCTCTCTCAATCTTACCCCGTAGTCCTCGTTCCATATATGAACGTAGCAGTGTACACAATACTGCAGATGATGGTATAAAATATAATATGTCTACAGCAAAAGATTTTCGAGTCCGATATTGTCCATTATTAAACCCTTGAATAGGCTAATATTTTAGCTATTATATTGCTTCAATATAAAGAGTATTGTAGCAAGAATATTTTATATTAGGCATATACTACCTATTACAATATGTGACCTATTTTATATTTTTTATTATTTTTTTTTGATACAGAGCGTTTTCGTAAAATATGCAATTTTTAAAAGCCCTTGTAACTTTTTAATTTATGAAAATGCCTGATTTATATAAGAACTTTATTAGGGCACTTTTTGGCGCAGAATTTAACGCTCTAATTTTTTGTTTTTTTTTTTAACTCATATTTTTTGAGATATAATCAAGACTTGTTTTTTTATATGGAACACCCTATATATTTTTACACTATTGAAAAGCACATAAAATTACCTTTAACATGATATAACACACTTGATATTTTATTTAAACAGTTTTTAAATTATTTGACTTTTTTTTTGCAATCTCAGTATTTTAAGATGGCTATTAGTAATATACTGAACAATTCGAACACTTGCCATAATTTATAATGTTGAGGATTTTTTTTAGCGTATATAGTAAAAATTTCGTTTAAATATGTAAGAATTTTACAGCATATTTTAGGTCTAACCATGATTAATTCACTTTTTAATACGTTGTGTGTTTACAGAATAAACCTTCTTAATTATAGCTATCGTATCAGTAACGCTATTAATGGTTTCTTTAATTTAGTTTGTTGGAATTGTTATTTGTAACAATAATATTTTAATATAAAAACATTTTTTGCTGTCTTGTTGAAAACTTGTATTTGCTTCTCCATCACCATCCATAGCCATCTTAAAATACTAAAATTGCGAATAGAAAATCATATATTTTAAGAACTGATTAAATAAAATATCAAGTGTATTATATTCATGCTAAAGGTAATTTTATGTGCTTTTGAATAATGTAAAAATAGAATTCTACATAAAAAAACAAGTCTTGATAATATCTCAAAAAGTACGAGTTAAAAAAAACAAAAATTAGAGCATTAAATTTTGCGTCAAAAAGTGCCCTAATAAAGTTCTTATATAAATCAAGCATTTTCACAAATTAAAAAGCTACAAGGGCTTTTAAAAATTGCATATTTTACGAAAACACTCTGTATCTCTTATACTATATGAAAATATAAAAAATACGGATTTCACTAATCGATTACTCTTTAAAATCGAGCTTCCAGAAGCATAGGGTCAGATTTTGTGAATTTCCTTTAGAAATATAAGTTCCCCATTAAAAGTGTCGAATTTGGCCCACCCCTGTACATAGTCACATCCAAGTACTTAAAGGCTTTTGCATCGAACCCAATATTTGTTCCTTTTATTATCAGTTGGTCATCCTAGATGTTTTCAACTAAACAGCAGTTGATTTTCTTTTGCATTAGAAAGTTACTGCAGTTCATATTATTCATTTTCCTAAAGAATGAAATGTATAATATATAGTATTTAAGAAAAATTATGTCCTTCCCATTCAGTTCTATTAGGTATTATACATGATAACATGATTCGGGGTTTTTCCACATTCAGGCACTGAAATATATTTTTATTTCGACGATTTAAGGTCCTAAAGACAGCAAAACGCTGGAAATAGTTTTATTGAATAACACCTACAAAACCGCACAAAAAAAACATAATTTTCCCTTGAACTATATAATAAGTAATGTTATATTAGGATAAAAGCGAAAATTCTATGAATGAAAAGCAGCAGGATGTACTTAGAATTTACTCAACAGATATGGAATTTTATTGCGCTACAAACAAACTAATATCAATTTCAAATATTGATTTAATAATCCAGGCAAACGATACCAAGGTAATGTTGACTTTGAGGTGATCTTTCGCTCACGTAGGTATTGTTTACTTATAATCTCTAAAGCGGGCATCCACCTACTGCGGAGTATTTATCCGTTGTATTATCAAATGGGCGTTCACTCTGATATATTATTAACAGATTATATAGGAAGCAAATGTTTCGAATTATATCACTGGTTCTAATGGTTTTCTTTTGTTATAAGTTTGATTATTATTTTGGAGGTCTAAAACACATATTTTGTCTTTATCTATATTTGTATTACCAAGCGAAATTTTAGTTTGATCTCGCATTTTTTTACTGTCTTGTAACAAGGTAGACCAATTCGTTCATATTAACAGGTCGCGTTGTTTATCCAGAATCTTTATCAACAAAAAATGAATGAAATTCAACAGCTAGAACATAGAAACGCTATTCTGACGTAATCTAAAAGTCAAATTTTAAAAAACTTGGTTTTCGTCTAAAATAATTCAAAACTGTGCTCTCAAAAAACTTCGAATACTGGAGGTGTTGATCCTTGCATTTACCTGAAATAGACACAAACATGCATTGTTTACCCTAATTCTTTTATACCATTTAAGAGATCACACTGATAAACAAGAATCAACATGCCAAGCTTACTAACTTGCGATTCTTTATGATTCACCGTGTAAATAATCGAGCCAATAATCAGCTCAACAAACGAATGGAATTACATATACGTACAACCAAATAAACAATCGAATAACGAATCACAGTGTATGAATTTCATGTTTTTGAAGATAGATAGTTTTCCTGAATATTTAAGTAGAATAGCTTTCATTGGTGAAATTACATTTAATGTGGAATAACTACACATTGACAATGATTATCAGTTTTACATTCTTAAGTAAATTTTAGTAACAAACACAATATTATATATGTTTTTCTCGGTATAATTTATCTTTGCATTCTTGTCATATTCCAATTGTACATAAAAAAACAACAAATTTTAGCAAAAGCGCTTTTTCTAACACATTTAAATTTAAATCAATGATTCGAAATTGTTATATAAACTCATAATTATAAGAATGTTTTAAATCACTTTTTTATAGCAAAAACTTCACGGCTTCTAGGTACAAGATAACTTAGATAAGTCACCATGGCATAAATTAGTCCAATTGGTCATATTATTTAACAATATGCATAGTTCAAGTGTTTCGTGTGCGTAAGATATTCGAAAATAACAACATATATCTGAACCTGAATGCAGCAAACATAACGAATTCAAATAAGTAAAAAGCGATATTCTAGTATTAAATCATTTCAGATGGCATGAATTAAAACCACTTCGATTGTGTTGCTCTGTTTTCTTTTAATGGATTCCTTCTGCCGGACACGGTAGCTGAAAAGACGGCAACAAACGATAACGACACTAAACGATTATTTATTGGTGGGGACTACAGTGGTGTTGGCCTGTCCTGTAGTCTACTCGTTCTTTCACCAAAAAGAGGAACAAAGTCGAATGTACCAACAGGTATGCAGTAGCGTGGGTCGGTGTACGAATAAAGCGTTGGCCCTCCGGGCTCGCATTACCAATAATCACAGGTTGATGCAATAGGAAACCACAAACACGGTTATCGCTGTGGTTCTCCTTGCTGACGACGAAGAGAAAAGCGTTACAGGAAAGTTTCAAGAAGATGGTGATGAAAAAGAGTGGTTTAAATGCATTCTGAGTAAATCTATTGTTTGGGAAATGGAATACAAAATAACACCCGCCTTATTTAAATACCCTATACAAGTATTTTTTTTTGCTTTTTTAGAAATAGCGCTTATTGTAATAATAATAAAATTTGAGGATTGAATACAACTGATTTCCTTGTTTTCTAATACCTAACAGTACAAAAAAAAGTTCAAATGCGTACTATTTGATTGCATTTCTTTTTCATTTCTGGTTAAACCGAAAATGGGCACAACTTTGTTTCTTTTAAATGACACTCAGTGTATTTTTTGACATTTTTCGATTCCCCATTGTCTTTTCTCTTCTGCACATTAAATTTTATAGGTATTGCATATGAAAGTTTTACTGTAAACCCTACAAGAATATATTATGCAAGTGTTGCGGACATCTATTTAAAAAACAAAATAATAATAGTCATGGACAACAAAAACAACTATTTCGTCAAGTTGCATTACATCAGTCAGAATTGTTGTCTGTATGTAACTATCGCAAAATTAACAGAATTTATTAATTCAACGTTAGTGTGTGTAATAAAAATGAATAATAGCGAAAAAGTGGATTTACTACTAATAGTTGGTGAGTGTAATCGCGATTCACGGAGAGCTGCCGAGCTGTATGAAGCAAAATATCGCAACAGGTATCATACTTACGTGTTGAAAATTGAAAGGGTTTTAAGACGACAAGGATCATTTCCCGGTGTAAAAATTCAACATAAAAAGCATCGAATAAACAATATGGTCAACGAACAACGAAATTTGGAGATTTTAGACTACGTTCGACTACATCCACGTTCATCTATTAGCCATGTAGTTTAACAGTAGCAACATAATATTTGCCAGTGCAGGAAACTCTAAAATGACACCAACTGATTCCATATAAACTTGATTTGGTGCAAGCCTTACGTCCAACAGATCCTGACCGTCGATTGGTTTTTACTGCATGGCTGGTAGCTTGAAGAAGAACCAGATATTTTAGATAGAATTTTGTGGACCGACAAGTGAAAGTTTACCAATAGTGGGGTTATCAATAATCAAAAGTAATCGCTTCTGGTCGGATGAAAATCCACGCTGGACAAGAGAAGCAAATAATCAAGTATCATTTGGGGTAGAAATATTCAGTGGGGTTTAATAGGGGGTAGGTTGTTAGAGGCTTATTTTGTGAAGACAGTTTAAATGCCGGAAGATATCTTCATTCTTTAAATACCAAGTCGTCAACAGTGTTTCAAAATTTCCACTAGCTTTGCGCTATACGACGTACTTCCAGTAAGTCGAAGCGCCAGCTCATAATGCTTTGATTTTCAGACAGCATCTGAACGAAGGATTTAATGGGCGCTTAATTTGTACCCATAAAGGAATAGAATGGCCATCAAGATCACTTGACCTCGCTCCATTGACTTATTTCTTCTGGGGACATCTTAAGACCGTGATCTATGCAGACCCGTCCCAAAATCTCGAGGATTTAAAAAACAAAATCAAGCTGGGATGTGAGCGTCAAACAGCCCAGGTGATACGTAGATCACGCACCGAAAACTACGAAATAGATTAGAGGCGTTTGTTGGACAAAATGGTGGAAATTTTTAACAATTTATTAGATAGGTGTCTTCTTTAGTATGCTATTGGAATCCTTTTCATTAAGTTTGCTTGCTTTTTTTGTGTTAGTAAGTGGGCCAAATTCGACACTTTTAATAAAGAACTTATATTTTTAAAGGAATTACAGAAAGTCTGACCTATGCTTCTGGACCTACATTTTATAGAGAAATCGATTAGTGAAATCCGTATTTATATATCTTTCGGAATATAAGAGATGCGTTTTTATAAAATATGCAATTTTCAAAAGCCCTTGTAATTTTTTTAATTTGTGGAAATATTTAACGTATATAAAAACTTTATTAGGGCGCTTTTTGATGCAGAATTCTCTAGTTTTGCTTTTTTAAACTCGTATTTTTTGAGATATTATATGTCCAGACTTGTATTTTGTTATATGATAATAATAATAATAATCTTTATTTTCAAGTAAAGAAAACCAGAAAAAACTTCAACATATAAAGCAATTCATATAAAGTACTAATACTAAAGTATTGAAGTTCACTATTCCTTATTAAAACAATAGAAAAATCATTTAGAGAGTATTTTTGCTGGCAGTAGCAGCAACCATAATACATAATACGAAGTACATGCCAACTTACTATACCTCTAAGTCGACAAATCGCAAAGCAATAGCTACATAGTTTTTTACAAAGTACGTTGACGTGATCTTTCCATTTTAAGGTTTCATCGACTGTAAGACTCAGCGGCTTAACGCAAGTGCTGACGGCATACTCGCAGTTATTGATATTCACAGCATCTGGGGAAGTTTGAAATTTGTTACATTTGAAGAAGATGACATTTGATTATCGTGGTTAATTGTAAGCTGGTTGATAGTTAACCATTCCTCAATTGTGTTTAGATAAGTGCTGTCTAAATCGATAACTTCATCTAATGTACTACCAATTATTAAAAAAGTAGTGTCGTCCGCATAATTTATAGTTAAAAAGTTACTTACAACAGAGGTGGGTTTGAGATTATAAATTATCATTAAAGTAGACAATAAACAGCAAAGGACCTAGTATGCTACCTTGTGGCACGCCTTTTGTTATGGTCATGTTATCTGAAAGAGCAGGCTTATTTTTAATACTAACATGCACTTTTTGTTGGCGCTTGTTTAAATAGGACGAAAACCAAGCTAATACGTTACCTCATACTCCATAGTACTCAAGCTTCTGTGAAGTATGAAATGTTAAAAAATGTGAAAAGTTATTTGTTTATTCTCCAATGCAGTTAAAATTCCGCTTGTTAGTTCGAAAAGTGCAGTTTCCGTATTCTTCCCGTTAATTAAGCCATTTGTTTATGATGTTAAACTTATTGAGAAACACCAACAATCGCTTATATGCTACTCTTTCAAATAATTCAGAAAAACTTGTTAATAGACTAATGGGTCTGTAGTTTTTCAAATTTTTTACATCACCGGATTTATAAATTGGAACAACCACAGCTTGTTTAAGTGAGTCCGGAAAAGTCCAATTGAAAAAGAATCATTTATAATGTGTACTATACGTTCTACGAAACTGGGATAGTATTTTTTTTAAGAAACTACTGGGGATATTGTCAATACCCGACGATCTACAGTTCTTTAAGGATTTAGATATTGCTGATAGTTCATTTGTATCGTTGGTTGAAAGTAAAAAGAATAAGGGTTATTACATATAAATATAATAATAGTAATCTTTGCGGAACATATTAAAAATATTTAATCTATTGAATATGAGGTAAAAGGGTTCTACTCTTGATGAATAAATTCAAATAGAAGTAGGCAAGTAGGACGGCATAATAAAAACAACTGAAAATTGCTTTTGCGAGATATAATAGATATTTTTTTGCTGTTTTGAATGGACCACACTGTATATTTTGTCATCAATTGATAGAAAATCAGTTTCTACATGTATAATATTGCTATAATAGATAACCTTAAAATGAAAAACAAAAGAGCTACAGCTCATATTATGATGGATTCGATATAACAATGACAAAAAACAATAAATTATTGCAAGTGTTCGACTACATTTCTATTTTCTGATATGCATTTTCTATACTGTTTAATTACTGCGTTGCTGGTAGATAAATTACATGGCGATCTATGTTACTCATTGTTTCTCATACTGCATTTTGCAACTCTGTATATTTGGATATCTTCGACTATATACTTTGTCTTTTAGATAACCCCACAGGAAAAAATCCAATTAAACAGGCCGGGAGATCGTGCAGGCCAATTAACTCGTTCCCTGGTACAGCAAAAGAAAAAAGTTTCCGCGTAGCTTCATAGCAAAAAAATATGACGTGAACGCAATTTTTACGGTATATATTGTAACATCCCACTCTATTCAATAAAATAGATGAAAAGAATTTAGATATTTCTTTTCGACTGCCGGCAATAGACACCGCCAGCTGTTGTGTTTGTTTGCAATTTTGAGAAAAGATCGTAAAGAGATGTAAACTATGGAAAAGGTTAAAATATATCTATTTTCTACTACTTGGTCGATCTATTTTTACATTCTGGATTATTAAATATTAAGATAATAACCAATATAAAGAACAGGAAATGAAAATAAATAAAAGGTCTGATTCGTCACAAATTCTTAACTATAATTTGGCGACTTAAGATTGTCATAAATTAAAATAAAATTTAATTGTTATGATTACTTAAATAACTTTAATTTTGATTTAAATGTCTACAACCGAAAAAAAATGTTTCTAAAATCAATATCTCACTGTCATTATCTATTGGTAAAATGACACGCTATCAACTTTTTTTGTAAAATGCAAAATAAAAATGTTATTGAATGTTCCCGCTTTTCTGAATGATCACTAAAACCTCGGGAACGAGCTTTTGTAAATTATAGTTAGTCTACTCAAGTATATCCAATCCTCAAGTTTTCTCGAAATATGTTACAATATACCTATATTCGACAAAGGGCTGTGTGACTCACATGACTTTCATCGACATTACCTGCTGCGGTTGCATTCGGTAACGTCAAGTAGCTAGGATAGCGCCCAAGGGGATAGAAATCCCCTATTGCTCTCCTGCAATTCGGATCAAGTAGGTCAGAGTCGGAGCTCACACCGAGATATGTAGATACCCAACCCCCCCATTGAATGCAATATGTAAATTGCTTTGATAATTTCGTGTACCTACGCTCAGGCGAGTTATTGCCGTGTTTGTAATCCTATTAGAGATATTTGCTTAAATGATGCGTTTCTAGTTTAATTAATGCCCGGAGGTGCTGCGCGAATTAAAGGTGCGTGGGCAAAATCTAATTAAGTCGAGAGACGTCCGTCGCCTGCTCGTTATCTTTATTAATGCTGCGCGCTTAGATCCGGTTTGAGGATAACGTATGAAGTGGCAACGGTAGCGTTGGGAGAATTTTTAATTTGATCAAGGTCTGTTATGAGATTAATATCCTCTTATAATTTATTCCGTATAATGGCTGTAATTTGTTATGTTTTAAAAATTTATAAGAGTATGTAATACATTAAATATGATCTTATTTTGCCTTTCGGGATATTCAAGCCCTTGAAACATCAATATTAAAATTGTGATGTTGATCGTAATATTGGACGGAATTTGATCAGTACTCTAAGGCACACCACACAATAAGGAGCAAAATGAAAGTCATTTTCGTACACAGTATCAATTTTATATCGGTATTCTTAGCTAATCCGATTGATTCTAGATCTTATCGGCTGCCTATTTTGCGTAGATCATCCTGTCTATAAATATACATAATGTTCTAGCGTCTTCGGGGTTGAAATAACGGATGCAGGCGACATATTAAATAAGAGGTATTTATTTTTACACTTAAGTGTAATTAGAATAAAATAATACATCTACAAAGATATCCCAAGGATTGTAGCATAGTCATGAACATATAAATCACTCCGCGCTACGTGAGATTTTATTAATTCGGGACAATTGTTCCCATTATCAACCGAAGACCTATTGCCTAAACATGCACCGTTATCTCTCTCTAAAAATGAAACATATTTACAAGTTTACTTTTTCTATGCCTACTTGACCCTTCGAAATACCAAGAATTAGCGACAAAAGTGAACCCTTCAACTCCCATAAATCTATTAAGTGGTGAAGTAGTGTCACTTCCTAATTCTATCAGTTATTTGAATGTTTTTTTTTTCATTTATATGGTTTCTTATGCGTCTAAATCTTACGGTGATTGTACATTATTCACTAACTGAAGCTTTTCTATATCAATTTTATGTCCGGTATAGTTTATATGTTACGCAACGCTGGATGATTCAAGTCTCCCATAGTGATAACGTGCTATGTATTCCTCAAACCTAGTTCCGATCGCATGCTTTGTTTTATCCATTGTAAATTTGATCACACCCATCATCAACTTTCTAAATGCCCGATATTTCATTAGGATATTTCCCGCCTCTGGTTTTAGAGCAGTCGATATCTTCCCCGATCATTTTAGTACATTCGCACTAGAAACGTCGATTGCGTATCGATGAAGCACACGGCAGTACTCTCTGTGAACGGTTTAACTATCTGAGAATAATAAGCCCTAGGCCCTATACAAGTAGCGCCATCTGCTAGCGCAGTTGATAACTTTCGTCTAAATAGGGGCGCGTAATAATATGAATGCACTGTTGTTTTTAGATATTGAGTATATTTATCTAATATTTTCGTGTTCGTATATTAGCGTTTATATTTTAACTCATTTATATACTTAACCCGTAATTTATAATTAAAGGCCGGGAGGATTGATGTTGAGAGTAACAAAAATATAATTTATGTAGACATATTATTGATTACAGTAAATTATTGTATGTATAGTTAAAAATTTATACATCTTCAGGCATCAAGAAAGACTTTTCCACATTACAATTAGTTACAGATGCAAAGTCATAAGGTCATAAGTATGTACCTACCTACTTTCGTCAAGATATTCTGTAGGGTTTTTGAAATTCTCTAATGCAGAATATATTTTACATAATTTTCCAATCACGCATTTGTGCGTCATATATCTTGAATATATTGCTGCAGATTTAAATTGTTTTTTAATACTCTGCGACCTCGTAATACCTTGATTAAATATGTACAACGAATAAAATAATTATAAAACATCGTGTTTTAAATTTTTATTATATTAAATAATGTTGTGCATAAACAAATCGTCCATAATCATTCAGGGATAAAATTAAAACTTTCATTGCTTCATAATTCTGGAAATAAAATATTATAGAAGTCCATGTCCTCACGGCGTTTGGTGGCAAAGACAACTCAAGACATTTTTCGTTATAATTTCTCTATGAGGGAAAGTTTGTATTTGCGAATTTGGTGATGTGTACATGTAAAATGGCGGCAATATATTGATGCAATAGTTCCTTTTATAAAACCACTTATCTTTAATTTTAGAAAGAAAAATCCGCTACACGTTAAATATTAAAAATATGAAATAACAAATGCCAGAGTGAACCAAAAATGGGTCCTAAAATAATGAAAAAGGTCATTGTTCACATGAAATAATGCCTTAAAATTGGTCCAAACAACAAGTTTATGAAATTAATGAAAAAGATTTTATTAGATGACGACGGGATTTATTGAGTAATAAATCATGAAATCAAAATGATTGAAAATGAAATGCTGGCATGATTGACTCAATGAAATATGTTATTGTAGTAACGGACAGCAGCTTTGTTTTAACAACTTATGTTTTACTGAATAATCGCAAGTTATCAATTGTATGTAGGAACCCCAGTAGAGATTGAAAAAAGGCATCAATACAATGAATATTACTTGTTGATATGATGATCGCAACTGGTCGACTCAATGTACGTAGTTCTTATCCAAATAAATTTTAATTATTGTTATGGAATGAACTTCTAATTAAAATAATGAACTTAATTCATTGATGTAATAATCGCATTTCATTCATTCGATTCACTGTTGAGTAGGCGCTGTAGCTTTATTTAATTGGATTGCAGTAAAAGTAATATTACAAGGTTTGATATCAAACATTGGTGATTACCAACAAACATCAAAAAAAAGCCTAAACAATTAATCGTGAGAATGCCACCATGGCAGGGGTTCGTGATTCATTGTGGAGGAATACTTATTATTCTCAATTTCCCTATAAGAGATCACGAGTTAAGATGCACGCCCTCTAAGGGCCACACATCAAACTCTGACTCATTAAGGTATCTGTTTGTTTTTGCAATAAATTGTAAACCATTGAACTAACGATGAAACTATAATTTAATACTTTATTGCATTTATATCGAGAATAATTTTATGAAAATTGTACGTAAAAATAACAATATATATATTCATTTTTAAATACAACTGAAAGTGTTAACTATAATTAACAAAATTGAAAACCCAACCCAATAAATTAGTAACGATAAGTTGTACTCAGGGCATTAATATTTCCTCGGTGGTTCATAGAATTTACATCCTTTTTGATATTGAACATTTTTATTTAATTATACGTTTGTGATATATTAGTTTCTTGTTCAATAATTTCGACATTGTTAAATCAAAGTTACGAAAAATTATTTAAAATGTTAGTAAACATTTTTAAATAAAAAAAAAATAAAGAGTTACCGAAATGTTTCTAGATTTTTCTAATTATAGATAATACTTTTCAGATTTTATGTTTTTCCGTTTTCTTGAGTTAGCGGCTTATTTTTATAATGAATTAATTTTTTTTAATCAATTAAAACTATTCATTAACCTATTTATTCTTGTCTTCTTCAGAATTTTTTTTTTTATAATTCAATTTTTTATACATTCAAAGACAGCACAAGGACATTTTAAAAGTTACTTTAAAATTTACATGTTCTTACTAATTACAATGTTATTTGTCAAATACAAACTAACTGTGTAATGAAAACATTTTGAATTTAAAGTGATACTTTTCAGATGTACTTGAAAATGTTACTAAACTAGTAACGAAACGTAATGTCATTGTACAAACGAAAAGAAACCATGTTGCTTTCCTCTATCACACCTAAATTACCAGGATTCTTCATTATTCTGTATTAAATGCAATCCAAACATACTTGTAGATGCAATAATGCCATACATTGATTTATTTCCTGTCACCTTTGAAAGCAGCTTCGTCGAGTATACTATATGTAGGGCAGTAACAGTTTGTCACCAGTATAATCCTCGAAAGAGAGTCTCGATCGTGCGCCACTCACGTATCGATAATATATCTATCATTACCGCAGGCATAGCCAGAAAGAAACCTACAAATATAGGTATATAGGAAAAGGCGAGACGTAAGCTGTGATGGATATTCCATTAAAATTTCGAGAATGCGGACTGAAATGTTGCCTTAGGGTAAAGAACGTGAATCATCTGGACTGTCATCCTTCAAGTTGGTTGCTGTTCATAGTCTTCTTCGACGCGCTAGTATCTCCTAGCTTGGTGTTGTTCGATCACTCGTTTATACTGTGATGTTGTGCTTTATATAAATAAATTAAGAGGAAAATTTTCGAATCAATCCGTGCTTAGTTAGTGTGTAATACTTTTTGAGCTAAGAATTCAAGTTATAAACTTGGTGATGTGTTGCTATTTATAGTTGAGGCGTTATTTGTTTTGGATGTTTGCAGTAATCAAATCACGATGACAAGGTAATAAATAGTGTTAGAGTTATTGCCAATTTTGATCTATTAGTATTGTATGTGGACGACGTGTATAAATCACACTACTAAAACATATTCTTTTGCTTTCACGGCAGGAATTAAACAGTTATCGTGTTTTTTTTTTCCAACCGATTGATCAATTTCTTAAAATAGCTTCTGTATTACTCATTAATGTATTACAAAGTCCAACCAGGACTTAATTATTAACCTAGCTATCGTTTTAATAATAATAAAAGGCGACAGGTGTGTCCTTTTCTACTCTCTGTCGCACACCATAGGCGTCGCCCTATCTATAGCGTGTAAATCGGGCGTGAAAAAAGTCCCACGGCTAAGGCTTTAGAAACGGACACGATTAAAAGGGAAATAATAGATGGGCGAAAGGGTAGCGGGGGTGTCTACTGCATAGGCGTATCGTTATTAATAATTAAAAGTAGGAAAAGAGGAGAAAATTCGCACAAAAATTAGATCGTAGTAGGCGGTGGGAAACGAACGCCGCTGCAGACCGAGAAATGTCATCGAAGCGGATTTCGATGGATTTGGAACGTCAAAGTTGGGCTATTTCGTACGATCGCTGCTACGCTATGGTGGCACTTGAAAGTGGGCTCGATGTCGACAACAGTTCTTACATGTTTCCTCTTACGGTTCGAACCCTAAAATAAGGTCGAAACGCGATATTTTTCTCAAAATGAGTCGATTTATAGTGGTGTGTTTTTCACTACAAGATTATAACGACGGTACAAATAATCGTCACATAGGAGCATAGATGGCGCCACATATATCATTATTATTATTATATTAAAATCGATTTCGACCGTAGGGTCGTTTTGTTAATGCGAAAGGTAAGTTTAGAAAATCCGGACGGGGTTACGGAACATATTTTAAAAAGCGTTAAGGTGTTTTCACGATTCAATTTTCTAGAAAAACCACGAAAACACTTCGTTACGATTGTAGAAATAAACACGAGCGCTACTAGATGGCGACAAGATAGATAAAATAAATTTCAACTTAAAACGGGCTTTTTCAAAGCCAAGCTGCATTTGAATTACATTAATTGGTAGTTGTGAATAATTTGTATTTAAATATTTATTATATTCGGAAACATTTATAATAATATAAACTGTTAGAATGTTATGTTATTTTTTTACTGTTTGTATTATGCGCATGCCCAAAACGGCACGTTGTATTATGTTTCTCAGTCGTCAGACACAGTCCACTAATACACGTCATTACGAACACATCGTTTTATTTTGAGTGCTATTAAAAACATCAGTTTCAATCATTTTCTTTCAATAAAACACACACATTTGGTCCAAAACGAGTCGGATTCGCACGTTAGTACATCAGAACCATCAGTACCGAAGATCGAAAGCATTAAAAACATCGAGAAACATCCACACGCCACACGGGTAGAACGAATACCACACATCGCCATCTTTGAACAAAAAAACACGTGGTGACTTCCATTAACGTTACATGTAAGTCCTTTTTTCCTTTCAGAATTGATATATACACATTTAAAAACGTACAATGTCGATAGAAACATTAAATAAAAAAGCGTGGTGCTATGAAAGCGCAAATAACATTGTTTGAAAAGTATTTAACGGATTTTTCTAATAAAATTACGCAAACAGACAAAAATTCCCGTAGTAACAGAACTGAAAATACGTCTTTCTCGATTTGAAAATTTATTACACAATTTGACGAAAATTACAGCGCGAATTCGAAGTATTGCACAGCGATAGTGAATTACAAGTTACAGAACGCGAACAATTTGGAGAATAATTTTATAAATTACTGACCAACGCTAAAATTAAAGTAAATTCGTATGAAGAAACCGTTGACGCAGGTGCTAACAATGCTGAATCTATTCATGTATCAGAAGTTAGTTGTATTAAAATAACATAAAATTGCCACAAATTATTTTGCCTAATTTTAAATGGAAATTAATGAGAATTGGTTAGAGTTTAGCGATACTTTCGAATCTTTAATCATAACAACGACAATATTAATGATATCCAAAAATTTCATTATTTGCGAGCGTCAGTATAATAATAATAAATATAAAAATCGTCAAATTGGAATTGTAGTTTATTATTATGAGAGTGGATCATTTTATTTAAACGCAGAAATTTATATAATTAGCTCTAAGTAAAGATAAATATCATATTCGGTGTCTACTATCACTACATCCCTATCGACATAGGGAAAATAAGCCATGGGAAACGCAAGGAAAGACACATATCTCCCTTTAATCTACCAGCGATTTGCGCGTGTGCAGATTTCTAAGAATTTTAAATACTACATTATTTGGCGGAAACAAGTAAAATTCTGCGAATGTTTAATCTCTGACCGAAAGGCTTGCGCGGTACGTTTGGCGCATAACAACAAGGGGATTAGTTGTCGCTACGCACTGTCAGGATACAAATATACTTTCCTTTTGTAGTTTATAAAAAACTTAAAGTGTATTCGTATATAATTATTTTAAGAAATAGATTTTACTGAAGCCATTACTTGATTGCAAAGAGTATTTAAGGTTAGTTTTATAAAAAAAAAATTAATGTAGATCTTAAAATAATTTATCAAACATAAATGCCCACTGGCATTATATTAGCAAACTGTTAAAAAACATACACTTTCAAAATTGTTACCTACCTTTAAATAGTTATTCTTTCTTAATGTTTTATTTTCATTGCTTTTTATGACGCACAAATCGAATTACAGTTTTTAGAATTTTAGATTTGTAGATCAGATTTTTGATTTCAAAACTTCCTTAATAATAATATTGAAAATACGAACAAGAAAACATCTATTAAGTATATGTGAAATTGTTTTGGTAAAACTATTATTACAAAAAGTGTTTGGTTTAATTATTTTGTAAATATAAAAAATATATAATATATATGGGCAAGAATAGTTCCGCTGGCGTACTATAAGATGTCCCAGCTACGGCTGATTTTAAAAAGTGTACGACCAAACAAATATTAAACGTGATCTGACGTGATTAAACGTAAGTGGAATTTTCCGTTGCACAAACACGTAAAAATATAAGATAACCGAAGAGTCGGTACGATACGAATGAAAGTGGTTTAACTGCGCGCGCAGCGAAGAGGTAGAGCATTCATAAATGAATTGTCAATTCGCAAAACTATTATGAAATGAATATTAAAGGAGTCAAAGCAAGTAACAGTTCAGTAAATAAAATAAAAACCAAAACACACATATTGGCTCAATGGATTAATATTCGTTTTATAATGAAATTAAAAACATATTTTTATGTTAAAGCGAAGCTACAGACACGGAATATTTGCTTTTATTTATTTCGTCAAAATGCCTATTAACTGTTCTCATAGCACATATTATATCTTATTTTGAATGCATGAAATCTACAGCGTCTTCGATTTATTACACTAGCGTGGAGAATGTATTATCTAATCGCTTTTATTAATAGTGTAATATTAAAATAAAAACATAATTAGTGCATAAAAATGCGGTAAGTCGAAAATGTTATAAATATTTGTCACAATAACAGCGGAAATTCAATTTTTAAAACTTGGAATTATTGAATTCAATGGGGCATAACTTACAAATATTTTTGACTATTATATGACTGTCAAACCGAAGACTTGGTCTTTGATTACAGTTCTATTTTTGATTTTAGGGAAAGACTTTCTATATATTATTCCATTTTTAAATTTTACGTAGAAAAATAAAATATCAGACATAATATCGGGGATTTTTACGCGATTTTTTGGGTCACTATTTGCGAATATAGAATCAAAAACAAGATGGCGCGATTAAAAGGAAGAAGAGTATTAAAAAAATGGCATTTTGCAACAGATATTTGTGTTCAAAGCCTTTTGTAGTGCTGAATTCGATTCTTACAAGAGTTTTTAGAAAAATAAAATGGAGGATTCAATATTGAAGAGAAAATTTTGAAATAAAAGAGACATTTTGCAACAGACGTTCGTATGCAATCGTTTTTGAGGTCGCTAAATTTGATTCTGATATTAGTTTTTGGCAAAATAAAATGGCGGACGCAATATGGGGGAGAGACTTTTAAAATATAAAAGAAAACGCAATTTTTTTTTTGAAGGCTTGAGACTTATGCGACTTTTTGGGCCACTATTTGCGAATATAGAATCAAATACATGATGGCGCGACTAAAATGGAGGAATATTATTAAAAAAATGATATTTTGCAACAGACATTTGTGGGTGTTTGGATCGTTGCATTTGATGCTGATAATATTTTTTGGAAAAATAAAATGGCGAATAAAGTGGGAAGAAAATTCAAATATAGGGCAAATCGCCCAACTATTTTTTTAAAGCTGTAACTTATGGGATGTTATAAATGGGAAAGGGAATGGGAAAGGGAATGGGAAAGGGAATGGGAAAGGGAATGGGAAAGGGAATGGGAAAGGGAATGGGAAAGGGAATGGGAAAGGGAATGGGAAAGGGAATGGGAAAGGGAATGGGAAAGGGAATGGGAAAGGGAATGGGAAAGGGATGGGAAAGGGAATGGGAAAGGAATGGGAAGGGAAGGGAAAAGGGAAATGGGAAAGGGAATGGGAAAGGGAATGGGAAAGGGAATGGGAAAGGGAATGGGAAAGGAATGGGAAAGGGAATGGGAAAGGAATGGGAAAGGGATGGAAAGGGAATGGAAAGGGATGGGAAAGGGAATGGGAAAGGGAATGGGAAAGGGAATGGAAAGGGAATGGGAAAGGGAATAGGGAAAGGGAAAGGAAAGGGAATGGAAAGGAATGGGAAAGGGAAGGGGAAAGGGAATGGGAAAGGGAATGGGAAAGGGAATGGGAAAGGGAATGGGAAAGGGAATGGGAAAGGGAATGGGAAAGGGAATGGGAAAGGGAATGGGAAAAGGAATGGAAAGGGATGGGAAAGGGAATGGGAAGGGAATGGGAAAGGGAATGGGGAAAGGGAATGGGAAAGGGAATGGAAAGGGAATGGGAAAGAGAGATGGGAAAGGAATGGGAAAGGGAATGGGAAAGGGAAATGGGAAAGGGATGGAAAGGAATGGGAAGGGAAGGGAAAAGGGAATGGGAAGGGAATGGAAAGAGGAATGGGAAAGGGAATGGGAAAGGGAATGGGAAAGGGAATGGGAAAGGGAAATGGGAAAGGGAATGGGAAAGGGAATGGGAAAGGGGAATGGGAAAAGGGAATGGGAAAGGGAATGGGAAAGGGAATGGGAAGGGAATGGGAAAGGAAATGGGAAAGGGAATGGGAAAGGGAAAGGGAAAGGGAATGGGAAAGGGAAAGGGAAGGGGAAATGGGAAAGAAGGGAAAGGATGGGAAAGGAAATGGGAAAAGGGAATAGGAAAGGGAATGGGAAAGGAAATGGGAAGGGAATGGGAAAGGGAATGGGAAAGGGAATGGGAAAGGAAATGGGAAAAGGGAATGGGAAAGGGAATGGGAAAGGGAATGGGAAAGGAATGGGAAAGGGAATGGGAAAGGGAATGGGAAAGGGAATAGGGAAAGGGAATGGGAAAGGGAATAGGGAAAGGGAATGGGAAATGGGAATGGGAATGGAAAGGGAATGGGAAAGGGAAATGGGAAAGGGAATGGGAAAGAGGAACAGACGGGGAAAGGAATGGAAGGGAAATGGGAACAGGGATGGGAAGGGAATGGGAAGGGAATGGGAAAGGGAATGGGAAAGGGAAAGGGAATGGGAAAAGGGAAAGGGAAAATGGGATAAGGAAATGGGAAAACGGCAATGGGAAAGGAATGCGATAATACGATACTATGGGCTGTTGCCTATCACAGGCACCAGAGCCGGGTTGAAATTAGGATATTGTATAGAACTGGCCACCAGCATTGATTCTTACGGCGTCCTTGTGTGGGGTTTCTCGATTGAAGCTGAAAGAATACTAATAATACTTAAAAAAAAAACAGTAGGATATTTTGTAGGTTGAAATATGCTTGAAATTAGCAAATATGCAGTATTTTCAAATGAATTTAACAATTATCATATTAAACGCATCTACATATCTATACCGCAACGTGTTTAAGTTGATTCACACGCAAGCAAAGATGTTGGCGAAGCGCTATGAAAGTAGAGACGAACATGCATTGACTACAAAATTATCATAGGCTTAAAATTTGAATGTTGCACTCTTAACTCCTTAAGCGATTATTCCGTATATACTACAGACCAAACTGCAATGAACTATTGGTAGTAATCTCATAAATATACGGGCTCAAAACGTAAAATTGTCAATTTTGAGGCATTTACCCCAAAAAATAATGATTGCCTAAGGGGTTAACTATTGGGACTCTAAGCTGTATAACAAACTCCCAAGCTATATAGGAGCAATTAATAAAAAAAAATATTTTGGTAGAAATGTATAATCTGCCTCTTAATGTACTTTTTTTTTATAAAACCCATTTTCATGTGCGGCCCTTTTTGAATGTCGTTATAGTTTCTATATATGCATGGTTCCTTCTTGTTTTTCTTTAACTTGCCACTAATATTCATAAATAATTTTTCGACAAATTAGAATAGATAGCGCATGACAAATATTTAACGGCAGAATTCAGAATAATGTTTACAACAAGAAAAACTTTGTTTTTCATGTAAATTACACGTAACCATATTACTTTAATATACGACTGAATCTTTTTAACTAGTGCAGTGATTATATACAAGTAAATTCACCAAGTCTGCGGGAAAAGTTCTGCGCTTGAAAATAACATTTTGGATTTCAAACCTGAGATCGCTAAGTCATCATCCAAAATGTTGGGGAGTCTGGATGCTAGCGAGAATAAGAACCAGATCTCAAACTCAATTTTTATAACACAGTAATTATTTACCTACAGATAGCACTGTTTCACAGAAATATTTATAAAAATCTATTGTGTAATGCAAACGGTTATGGTCTGAGAATCTGGATTTAATTACGGCAATTATAGCATAAAGGAGTCATTTCACACGAACACTCGTCTAATTAACGAATCTATAATACAACTTTCATCCATATTTCGTGATGCCTATATAGTATGTATGCTCCAAACCAATTTCAATTGCATTAAAATCGCAGCTAATATGGTAGTTAGACTCAACAGCGTTTGGTCCATATCTGCCCTAACAGTTTACCGATTTCATACTTAGGGTTGGGGTTTTGTTTCGTCTTACCATTTGTCAACCCATAAGCCAAGATATAATATCTGCCTTCTGAGATATTCAAGTAGGATGCTTTTCTTAATTTGGGATGCTGATGTGGTAGGAGATATTGTTCATAACAATAATTAATTTCTAGGTATAAGTTAGTCGATTAACTATTTTTTAAAACAAACAAATAATTACATTAAATTAGACTCTAGTGTCAAACTTTTCACTTCAATAACAACTCAAACATCAAATTTTGAACTAATCTCGTAAATAATTAAAAAGAAAAATAAAAATGTGAATTTTGGTCGTCAAAATTCGGCATACTGGGTTAAACTAACATTCTGAGAAAACCTTTTTCTGTAACTTTCTTTGATATCTCGTACGCCAAGCAAAAATATCGAGAATTGACCCTGTTTTGTGAGGGTCGTAATAGGCTGAGTTTCCAAACTTTACATTTTAGCTCAGTACCTCAAAAAATGTGACTCCTTAATTTTATGACTGTGCAAAAAATCAAAGCTGTACTCCTTCAAGGTAAGGAATATATAAAGGTGCCTTCATACTAAATGCGACACACTGTATGTATGTATTACTTGAAACGTTCCTTAGAATATCATAACAGAAAAGATATTTTTTTTAAATATTTATTATTAAATATAAACAATGCATGCAAACAAAATAAACATGTTACTATACAAGCAATAAGTTGTTATAATATTTCTAAAATAACATAAAAAAAGAACGCCATATGTAACTATTTAGAAAAATTATTTTGTCCAGATGTTTTGAGGTTCCAGCCGCGGTATTCGTCAAAACTGTTTAGTTTAATGAAAAGACTCTTTCTGAGGGCACAGATATTCGGAGGAATCGACATATATTTTTGATTAAAGTTGTTATAATTGCGGAAACGTTGTCCGATGCAATTTCCAAAAATCTAATGGATTTTCTTTGCGTGTAAGATTTTTAATATTTAATATAATTTTAAAAAGCTGTAACTTATGGGATGTTATAAATGGGAAAGGGAATGGGAAAGGGAATGGGAAAGGGAATGGGAAAGGGAATGGGAAAGGGAATGGGAAAGGGAATGGGAAAGGGAATGGGAAAGGGAATGGAAAGGGAATGGGAAAGGAATGGGAAGGGAAATGGAAGGGAATGGGAAAGGGAATGGAAAGGGAATGGAAAGGGAATGGGAAGGGAAATGAGGAAAGGGAATGGGAAAGGGAAAGGGAAAGGGAATGGGAAGGATATGGGAAAGGCGAATGGAAAGGGAATGGGAAAGGGAATGGAAAGGGAATAGGGAAAGGGAACATGGGAAAGGGAAATGGGAAAGGGAATTGGGAAAGGGAATGGGAAAGGGAATGGGAAAAGGAATGGGAAAGGGAATGGGAAAGGGAATGGACAAGGGAATGGGAAAGGGATGAGAAAGGGAATGGGAAAGGGAATGGGAAAGGGAATGGGAAAAGGAATGGGAAACAGAATGGAAAAGGATGGGAAGGAGAATGGGAAAGGGAATGGAAAAGGGAATGCGGAAAGGCAATGGGAAAGGAATGGAAAGGGAATGGAAAGGGAATAGGGAAAGGGAATGGGAAAGGGAATGGAAGGAATGGGAAAGGGAATGAGTGAAAGGGAATGGAAAGGGAATGGAAAGGGAATAGGAAAGGGAATGGGAAAGGGAAATGGGAAGGAAATGGAAAGAAGGAAAAGGAATGGGAAAGGGAATGGGAAAGGAATGGGAAAGGAATGGGAAAGGAATGGAAAGGGAATGGGAAAGGAAATGGGAAAGGAAGGGAAAGGGAATGGAAAGGGAATGGGAAAGGAATGGAGAAAGGGAATGGGAAAGGGAATGGGAAAGGGAATGGAAAGGGAATGGAAAAGGGAATGGGAAAGGGAATGGAAAGGAGAATGGAAGGGAATGGGAAAGGGAATAGGGAAAGGGAATGGGGAAAGGGAATGGGAAAGGGAATAGGGAAAGGGAATAGGGAAAGGGAATGGGAAGGGAAATGGGAAAGGGAATGGGAACAAAGGGAATGGGAAAGGGAATGGAAAGAAGGGATGAAGGGAATGGGGAAAGGGAATGGGAAAGGGAAGGGAATGGGAAGAGAATAGAAAAAGGAATGGGAAAGGGAATGGGAAAAAGGAAATGAGAAAGGAATGGAAAGGGAATGGGAAAGCGGAATGGAAAGGGATTGGAAAGGGAATGGGGAAAGGGAATGGGAAAGGGAAATGGAAATAGGAAAGGGGGAAATGAGAAAGGGAAAGGGAATGGGAAAAGGAAATGGGAAAACGGAATGGAGGAAAAAGGGAATGGGAAAGGGAATAGAGGAATGGAAATAGAAAAGGAGGAAAAGGATAGATAATTGGAAACAAGGAAAGGGAATAGGGAAGAGAATAGGGGAAAGGAAGAGGAACAGGGAAAGGAATAGAGAATAGAATAGGGAACGAGAATGGGAAAAGAGAATAGGGAAAAGAAATAGGAAAGGGAATGGGAAAAGAAAATGGGAAAAAGGGAATGGCGAAAGGAAATAGGGAATAAGTAGAAGAGAAAATAGGGAAAGGAATGGGAGAAATTGAATAAGGGAAAGGGAATTGGAAAAGGGGAAAGGGATTAAGGAAAGGGAAAGGGGAAAGGAGTAGGGAAAGGGAAAGGAATAGGAAAAGAAAAGGGATAAGGAACAGGGAACAGAGAATAATAGGAAACGGGAATAGATAAAGGGATAATAGAGATACGGAAAGGGGACAACAGAAATGAGAAAAAGGGAATAGGGAAAATACTATTTCTATTCTATCTATTAACAAATTGATGTTATACCAGTATGTGAAATACCTGCCTACATCGAGTCAAGCCATGACAAAAAAAATCTATATAATAAGCAGACAATATAGATAGAGGAATAAGCACTGAAATATATATAAGCTTATTAAACCAAAATGTATCAGCTGTGTTTCCCTCGCTTTTTTTTGTTGCTTTATCTAACAAACGTCTAATATAACTTTTAGTCGAGCAACGTAAATTAATGAGTTGTCAAATATTATGGAATTACGTTGGCTATAAATATGATCTCAGCGAAGGATAAATAAAAACTAATAAATATAAAAATCGTCAAAATTGGAATTGTAGTTTATTATTATGAGAGTGGATCATTTTATATTAAACGGCAGAATATTATATATATCTCATATTCGGTGTCTTCAAGAATCACGTAGTATATAATACGTAAACAAAAACTTTTCTACAAAAGTTGTGCAGAATTCAATGCTGCATAAACTAAAAAAAATATTTTCAACTATACAGGGTGTTTCCAAAAGTAAGAACAAAAGTAAACTACTTAAAACGTACTGCACATTATAAAGAGATGATTTTCAGTGAAATGGACCGACTTCAAAAAAAACCAACCTTCCTAAGTACCACCTTCCTCTACTCCTAGATGCGCAGCATCTAGTTACATGTATAATTGCAGTTGTTTTGAACTTTCCTAACCTTTATTTTTAAGGAAAATTGCGATTTAATCATTAGTTTGAAATACGTGATTGAGTCATCATAGGGATTCTTGAGACATTGTTAAATCGGAAATGTGTTATTTGTTAATTGTAATGTAGAATGTAATCTGTGATTATTAATGAACTAACTTTATCGGCAATGGGCCGCTGTATATCCAAAACGTAATTAATATAAATGCTGATTCTGCCAATAAATTATTACAATTCTTATCTATAAGTAGGTCGTTCTCTTTTTTTCCAAATTTTTGACGAGTAAATTGTCTTTATTTATTTTACTTGCGTGTAACAAAAACTCAATACATCACATATAATAAATGGATCAGGAATTGAAGTTGGCTGAAAATTACACAATTTCTAGTGAAAAAAAACAATGAAATTATTTTCTAAAACATGCATTTGAATTTCTTAGTTTTTGAATTTTTAAACATTATTTGCCCAAATAATGACTATTGTTTAATCAAATGTACTTCGATATATTTTTTTCAAACCCCACAGCTGCATCCGATTCAAAATTTCTCTTTTAAATCTCAACTAAGGTCCATAAATTTTTATGAGCGTGGATGTAAGAAATCCTGTTTTTAATTTTATTGATATAGCTGATGTACTTTGTTCATAATTTTTAATTATTGTTTTCGGTATTTGAATAGAGCAGTATGCAACTAAAATACCCCAATTTTAACTTACTGATTTAGCATTTCATCATTTAAAAGTAAGAAGCGAAATAGCAAATCTCTGTTATTATATCACTAATACAAACTGTTCTAACAATATTTGTAGGAAATTCCAGAACGTTTCTGTAAAAACTAACTACGCCATGAGATTTAATAAAAAAAAATTTAAATAAACATTTTTAATCACTTCCGTGTATACATGCGTATGCATATCTTCTAGTACCTATCGGAATAATTAATATATGTATGTCCGATCTGTATACGAAATTAATTAAACATACATTTTTTATAATACACTATAATTTTGGAGCAAGAATATTGAAATACAGTTTAAGAATTGCATTAATAACGACTCCTACTAATTGGGTGCTTTGCATATATGCTTGTAAGTTATATATTATATGGATATCTAACTGTCAGTTGTAATTCCTGTAGCAATTAGGTAGCTTTCTTTAATGCAATTGAACCATGAAATTCCTAGTTTAAATTAGGAAGCGATTAAAATAAATAACATTGATCTCTGGCGTGTACAGGTGTGTAACGGCTACTGTGTAATTCAAAATGTAAATCGTTGCAAAGAATTATTTTATGGTTTTTACCAGACGATTATTGCAAGAAAATGTTCTTCACCCATTATATTTCCATCACTGTTCTGTTTAGAATAATCGAGGAACAGACCTACAGGAGTCTTACAGAGCTACAGATGCGCAATGAATTTTACCATTATTTTTACTGGGTTTTTGACGTTATTTTAATATTTTTCTTGCTAAATATAGTACATATATGATTTATTCAGCTTGGATATGTTTTTGATATCTACATTTTTTCTTTCTCATTATTAATGAGAGCGCAAATTATTAGTTTCTAAGTAATAATTGTTAATATGAAGCACTTTGCGGGAACTACTGATCTGATTTACATAGAAGCAGATGTACAAAAATTCTAACATTTACAAATAAATGGTATTGTTTACAATTGTATCGTTGGGATAGAAAAGAAATAAGGAAGATTACTTTCATGAAATGGTTTAACATATTACAGTGCAGACACTAGAAAATTAATGAATTTATTACACCAAGCTGGACGATTAACAAACTCTCTAATAAAATTATTTCCATTGGGAATTGTAATTACTTACTGTGTTATTTGCAGGAAATTTGAGGTATGTAGCTGCATATCTCACTAATGGCTTTCTTTTTCTCACAGATAAAATGCTTTATTAATTATTAGAATAATTTTGTATGAAGCAAAATGAGAAACTGCATTAATTATATATTATAACTACACTGTTGAAAATTTTAACACTTTTTTGACTAATTTAATAGTCAGGAGAGGTCCACACTCTTTTCGTGTTATTTTGTCGAGAACTATAGAAGTTTAAATTTGACGAGCAAAGATATTCAAGTATTGTCTATTGCTAAGGGGTTATTTTGTCCAACTGACAGGTGGAATTATAAAATACTTCTAAGTCACATTTTATTTGATCTAGACTAGACAAATTTACTAGCTGTTTAACTAAATGAATGCGATCTATTGGGTGTTTTAACACCATTTTCTAAACACAAACGTCTTCTTAATATGCAACTCCTATTTCTTAGTGCTATAATATTCTCTCTTAAGACGTTTTCTCAATTATAAATATGCAAACCACTCATTCACAAGTTTTGGTTTCAACTAAACGTACCAATTTTAAAATGATTTTTGAGAACCATTATAAAATTAAGTGAATGTTTATGCTATTTGATTCAAGTCTAAACTAATTGCGTAAATAGATGTTCCAATACATCTTTAAGATGTTGAAATTTTTTATGCCCACTGGGAATTAACATTTTAATAACACGAGGTTACACTTTTGCAAGTCAGTCACATTTGGTGGTTTGTTTAGATATGGTAATACGGAGAATCAAACACGAAAACAGATACACGTGCAATGCAGGTGGTGCGTATAATGTAATACTGTATTAGAATAGGTAGGGTATCTATATTTCTATCAGAGGGAAAAATTCTGATTGGTTGACGCTTCTGAATGTCTAGAAAAATAGTCAATCCTCATATCTGAACAAAGAATTCACACGAAATTCTAGTCATTTCTGTTCTATTAAATACGCGTAGTCAAACTCGTCTGGCAAAGTTTGAAAAAATCAACACTAAAATATTTGACTAGCGCAAAATTAACGCCAACACCGTAATATTTTCAACAGTGTATAATGATATTTATCGCACTATTTGTATAGCAAAATATTTTACATTTTTGTAGCTGTATATTTTCAAACAAATATTTATTTCATATTGTCTACAAAAAATGACAAATTTTACATTTTTGGAATATAAATATTGCATTTATGTGACAAGCCATCACATTCTTATTGGTAATTCGCTTTCGTTAATATGCGTAATACGATACTGCTTATGCCTATCACAGGCACCAGAGCGGTGAAATTAGGATATTATAGAACTTCCACAGCATTGTTTCTTACGGCGTCCTTGTGTGGGGTTTCTCGATTGAAGCTGAAAGAATACTAATAATACTTAAAAAAAAAACAGTAGGATATTTTGTAGGTTGAAATATGCTTGAAAATTAGCAAATATGCAGTATTTTCAAATGAATTTACAATTATCATATTAAACGCATCTACATATCTATACCGCAACGTGTTAAGTTTGTCCACGCAAGCCAAAGATGTTGGCGAAGCGCTATGAAAGTAGAAACGAACATGCATTGACTACAAATTATCATAGGCTTAAATTGATGTTGCACTCTTAACTCCTTAAGCGATTATTCCGTATATATACAGACCAACTGCAATGAACTATTGGTAGTAATCTCATAAATATACGGGCTCAAAACGTAAAATTGTCAATTTTGAGGCATTTACCCCAAAAAATAATGATTGCCTAAGGGGTTAACTATTGGGACTCTAAGCTGTATAACAAACTCCCAAGCTATATAGGAGCAATTAATAAAAAAAAATATTTTGGTAGAAATGTATAATCTGCCTCTTAATGTACTTTTTTTTTATAAAACCCATTTTCATGTGCGGCCCTTTTTGAATGTCGTTATAGTTTCTATATATGCATGGTTCCTTCTTTGTTTTTCTTTACTTGCCACTAATATTCATAAATATTTTTTCGACAAATTAGAAATAGATAGCGCATGACAAAATTATTAACGGCAGAATTCAGAATAATGTTTTACAACAAGAAAAACATTTGTTTTCATGTAAATTACACGTAACCATATTACTTTTAATATACGACTGAATCTTTTAACTAGTGCAGTGATTATATACAAGTAAATTCACCAAGTCTGCGGGAAAAGTTCTGCGCTTGAAAATAACATTTTGGATTTCAAACCTGAGATCGCTAGTCATCATCCAAAAATGTTGGGGAGTCTGGATGCCTAGCGAGAATAAGAACCAGATCTCAAACTCAATTTTTATAACAGAATTATTTACCTACAGATAGCACTGTTTCACAGAAATATTTATAAAATCTATTGTGTAATGCAAACGGTTATGGTCTGAGATCTGATTTAATTACGGCAATATAGCATAAAGGAGTCATTTCAACGAACACTCGTCTAATTAACGAATCTATAATACAACTTTCATCCATATTTCGTGATGCTATAGTATGTATGCTCCAAACCAATTCAATTGCATTAAAATCGCAGCTATATGGTAGTAGACTCAACAGCGTTTGGTCCATATCTGCCCTACAGTTACCGATTTCATACTTAGGTTGGGGTTTGTTTCGTCTTACCATTTGTCAAGCCATAAGCCAAGATATAATATCTGCCTTCTGAGATATTCAAGTAGGATGCTTTCTTAATTTGGATGCTGATGTGGTAGGAGATATTGTTCATAACAATAACTAAATTTCTAGGTATAAGTTAGCGATTAACTATTTTTTAAAACAAACAATAATTACATTAAATTAGACTCTAGTGTCAAACTTTTCACTTCAATAACACTCAAACATCAAATTTGAAACTAATCTCGTAAATATTAAAAAGAAAATAAAAAATGTGAATTTTGTCGTAAAATTCGGCATACTGGGTTAAAATAACATTCTGAGAAACCTTTTTCTGTAACTTTCTTTGATATCTCGTACGCCAAGCAAAATATCGAGAATTGACCCTGTTTGTGAGGTCGTAATAGGCTGAGTTTCAACTTCACATTTTAGCTCAGTACCTCAAAAAATGTGACTCTTTAAATTTTATGACTGTGCAAAAAATCAAAGCTGTACTCCTTCAAGTAAGGAATATATAAAGGTGCCTTCATACTAAATGCGACACACTGTATGTATGTATTACTTGAAACGTTCCTTAGAATATCATAACAGAAAAGATATTTTTTTAAATATTTATTATTAAATATAAAAAATGCATGCAAACAAAATAAACATGTTACTATACAAGTAATAAGTTGTTATAATATTTCTAAAATAACAAAAAAGAACGCCATATGTAACTATTTAGAAAAATCATTTCGTCCAGATGTTTTGAGGTTCCAGCGCGTATTCGTCAACTGTTTAGTTTTTGAAAAGACTCTTTCTGAGGGCACAGATATTGGAGGAATCGACATATATTTTGATTAAAGTTGTTATTATTGCGGAAACGTTGTCCGATGCAATTTCCAAAAATCTAATGGATTTTCTTTGCGTGTAAGATTTTTAATATTTAATATAATTTTAAAGCATTTTCCTGAACACCGAATGCCACTAGCTTTCGGCGTGGATCTAAATATGTTGCTTTGCTGCTAATTTATTTATTTCAAATGACCCTAATCGACGGTTCACCGCACTTAATAGATGCTTTTTTAGTAATTTACTAGATTCTGAGTTCGGTGTTTCCAATTCG
The DNA here is from genome assembly GCA_004143645.1 of Protaetia brevitarsis. Taxonomy (NCBI): domain Eukaryota; kingdom Metazoa; phylum Arthropoda; class Insecta; order Coleoptera; family Scarabaeidae; genus Protaetia; species Protaetia brevitarsis. The sequence goes on along the minus strand of RXPK01000145.1, from coordinate 1,363,024 downwards.
ATTTTATAGAGCATTGCCTGGATAAGTGGAATTACCAGTGGAGGTGTAGGGTACTTATTACCTGTTAATTCTACAGTCAATAACCCTGCGACTTTTAAAATCGGAATGCACTCTAATATTATATTCCACTGATAAAAAAGAAGATAACGGCGTCCCTGTCAAATTAAAATAACAAATAATACGCCTATTACAACTTAGAACACGATTTGGAATCTGTTGCACCGAATGCACCGCCGGATTTTCCGACAGAATTATATGTGCAGCCGAACACAATTCGAGACTAGACATCCGAGAACAAGTATTGAAATACTTACTAAAGCTCTCAAGAGAGTCGTCGATATTCGAGTAATCAAATATTCGAATGAATGTTTCGATTTTTAAAGTTCTCAATTCTAGAGTATTCGATTCTTAAAAGTATTCGATAGCGCCCATCACTAATATATATAATAAAATTTTTTGCCCGCCAAATTTACTTGGTCATACTTTTGTCAAGTTTTTTTTGTTTATAGTTCGCAATTTTTCTTGCATGCAATGAAAATTGCATGCGCATTCAATGGATTTAGATCAGCTGAGTGCAATTTCACCTGTATTGCAGGTGTAATACACGGAATAGAACATGCGCTATTTTTATTACATGCAATTTTTATTGCGCGCAATAAAAAAATCGCGAACTGTAAAGCGGTCTTAAGAGTATAATATTTTGTAAAGTTAATAAATTCAAAGACTCTGCTCTGATAAGCCATTGAAAAGTGCCCCTAAAGCTATTGGGCTGAAATTAAAGCAAATGAATACTACTGTTACATATACTATAAATACCAAAAATTAGCTCATTCGATGCCACCCTATTCGAGATATTAGCATAAGGGTGGAAAAATTCAATATTTTTTTTCTCAGGAATTACTTAAGCTATCACGTTCAAAAAAATTGTGTAGGTAAACACTGACTATGGGCATTCTATAAAAAAAGAACTAATTCTCCTCCACTCAGTTCAAAGTTATTATTATTTTCCCCTTTTTAGGGGTGGTTTTTTTGAGTTTGGTTCAAGGTGCCAACTTGGCTTTTTATTATATTAGACCGTATGCATTTAGGTTTATTATATATTTTTTTTAGTTTTTTCTGTGTGGTAGAACATGTAAATAAAAAATAAAATCTCTTTGAATGATTTTAGTAGGAGCAATTTGTTATTGGTTATTTTAGGGTTAAAATAATTATTCATAGATTAATTTCAGGATTATTTGTATAAATGTATCAGCCCTATTAGTTATAAAAGCACCGAAATATACAAAAGTATATTGTAACAATAAAATAATATTTAATTCCGTACACGCAGTTCAAAGCTATTATTATTTTCCCTTTCTAAGGGATGATTTTTTTTTGAGTTGGGTTTAGGGTCCCAATTTAACTTTTTATTATACATGAGTGTATATTTATATTTGGGTTTATTATGTATTTCGTCAAGTTCTTTCAATGAAGTAATACAAATAAAACATTTGTTATTGCAACAAGCTATGTATTTAAAGTTGTTATAATTTTCTTAATGTTGAACAGAACCGCTATTCGTATTTTACTTTTGTTCTTACTGCCAAATAGATATACACATTTATTATACATATTTCTTCTATCAATGTTCTGAGACGTGCATAATTTGTTTTAATATGACAATTATTTGATTGTGAGAGTTTGGAGACTGTTGTTTAATGTAATTTCTTTATGTAGAATAAACAGCAGTGCTGTAGAAAGTAAGTTAAAATATGTATTAATCGCGGTGGTTTGCTAATAAAAATATCTGGAAGAATAAAACTTAAACAAATAAATAAACGATGAAGATGATAGAAATACTTATTTGGGGCTATTCATTCTTCCCAGAAGAATCAGTGAAAGTCAATCAAATCAAGAGTATACTTCTCAGTTCATATGACATCACTTGTAAAGAATTTATTAGGAAAAAAGTAAATAGTAAACCCAAATGCAGTCATTACCATACAGCAAAAAGTCAGTTGGAACCTTAAATTCAAAAAACACCTCAAAAGGAACTTTGAACTTCGTGTACGGAGCTTAATATTATTTTATATTGATTATGAATACATATATCTTAATAATAAATGTAACAACAGATAATATATTATATAATAATATATTATTGTCATTTATTCTTACAGAACTATTTTTTGTAGCTCAGTGCTTTCATAACTACTAGGGCTGAAATGTACAACATATAAATAATCCTGAAAGCGCTCGATGATTTTCCTTTTTTATTTGCATGTTCTACCACACAGAAAGAGAACTTAAAAAAATATATAATGAACCCAAATACATACATTACTATATAACAAAAAATCGGATTGACACATTAAACTCAACTAAAAAAAACCGCCCTTCAAAAAGGGAAAATAACAATAACTTTCAACTACGTGTACGGAAATAAATATTATTTTGTTGTTATAATTTTCCTTTTTATATTTCGATACTTTTACAACTACTAGAAATCAATACAATCCTGAAATTGATGGATGAACAATTGTTTTAACCCTAAAATAAACAATAACGAATTGTCCTTACTAAGATCATTCAAAGAGATTTTATTTTTTATTTACATGTTCTACCACACAGAAAAAACTGAAAAAAAATATATAATAAACCTAAATGCATACGATCTAATATAACAAAAAGCCAAGTTGGCACCTTGAACCAAACTCAAAAAAACCACCCCTAAAAAGGGGAAAATAATAATAACTTTGAACTGAGTGGAGGGAATTAGTTTTTGATTTTCTATAGAATGCCCATAATCAGTGTTTACTTACATAATTTTTTTGAACGTGATAGTTTAAGTAATTCCTGAGAAAAAAAATATTGAGTTTTTCCACCCTTATGCTAATATCTCGAATGGGGTGGCGTCGATTGAGCTAATTTTTTATATTTACAGTATATGTGACAGTAGTACTCATTTGCTTTAATTTCAACCCGTTAGCTTTAGGAGCACTTTTCAATGGCTTATCGGAGCAGAGCCTTTGGTTGAATGTTACTAATTTCTTGGCGATCCAAATAAATATTTTTGTATTAAGCATCTTTATACCATAACTCTTTCCAAGTTTTAAAATGACAAATAGAATTAAAAAGAAATTTCTGTTCATTCAGTTTATTAAGATCCTTTAGATAAATATAATATAGGCATTTTTTTGTTCAGTTTTTCATATTATTACCTCCAATTCATTCAATAATATACGTCTTCACTTTTTTGTCGCAACAAATCTGATACTTATTTGTAGTAATTATTATTACAATTGTTGATATTTTTCTAACACTTTTTTTCCGTGCAATTAATTCAAAGATTGGCATATTACTACGTAGCTACCTCAAGTTAACTTGAAAGCATTTATGGTAACTTCTTGGAAATTCAACTCTATCCGCAAATTTTCGAAGAATAAAATTAACCTTCCTGTCACGACAACGGGCTATGGCTGTAGTCCGCCAAATAATCAGAAAGGACAACAACAAGTGTCCTTCCTAGAAGCACTGCAAATGGATGAAGACGTTCTCTTCTTGTTGCTGCGCATTTATCTTTTGTGCTACCCGCCGTATTTACGCGTCGGAGAAACGAACACCGCGTAAAACAATAGAATTAGAGACTTTAACATCCTCTTTACCCTATAAACGTTGTACCTAATTCTTTTGTAGCTATCGTCCCAGATGCGATTAGTGATTAGACTTACGCCGTCGTTGTGTACGGTAGTAATAGGCGTACGCGAGATAACAAAATTGTTTTGAAACGTCCACGGAGGCGAAACAATTTCATCTAGACCTAGACGCATTGTCTTTATTCCCGCCGATTTGAGAGAGAGAGAGTCGTTAGCGTTTTACTACGCGTGCTGGTTTAACGAGCGCTTTTTATTCGTCTATAATTTATGGGAGAGATGATGGATGCTCCGAAGCATCTAATTTTCGTGATTCTTAGAAATGCGAAGGTAATCGTTCGAGATTGAAAACCTTGAGATTGTTATCCTAAAATTACAGCGTGTTAAGTGTTTATTTTTTCGTTGTATATCCGTGGGTATTTGTTGTAATTACTGAACGCTACTGGATAGGATATGTAGGTATAACATTGGTTGAGGTTGCTGTGTATAATTTTCTAAAGGACTAAAATGAATGCTTCATAGGCTTACAATATTTGCATATAAGCATAAGTACAGTCTTCAGTGTTGTTGGCAAAGAATATAAAAACATAGTGATTTAAAAAACCATTTTCTTGTTAGTAAAAAGCTGATAATTTAGGCCTTTCAGACAAGGCGATTAGTTGATTCCACTAGTTGAACGGACGGTTGTCAAGGAGCATACTGATATCAACCCTTTGACACGGAGTCAACTTGTCTGCTTCGGCGGCTTCAAGAGGTCTTCAATGGCAATCAACTAGTTGAGAGTAAACCAAGCAACTTAGTTGAATCTACTAAACCGCCTCGTCTGAAACAGGGCTTAGATGTCTCTCACTACTAATAATATGTTTTACTGAACAATGATGTAAGTAAAATATTTATTGTTTTAAGAAACACAATCGTTTATATTAGAAGTTGTTATATACAAACATTTAAAGTAGTCATATAATCAGAATTTTATTTTTGGTTACTTTATTGTGAACATTATTATTTTGCTTTTTTACATACAAAAATCAGAAAAAAAATGTTTATTTGCTTAAAATGCCTTTCTTTCTCATCTAATGAGCTTTCGATGAATGTGAAGCTAAATATTGACATCTCAGAAAAGTTACCAAGTGTTGAATTACATAATAAAAATTATATAATAAAATGCGCTTTGTTGTTTTTTATTTTTTTTTTGGTTATTATGACCAAAATTTAAGTTAAACCAAAGCAATTTCTCGGGTTCTTTAAAGATTGGTTTAGTTAAATTACAATTTGAACTTGTTCCAATTAACAATGAAAACGGTTCCTTTAAAATGACTATAAAGTTAATACGTTTTTTTTTTTAATTCAACTAAAAATGCGGTTAGATAGACAAATTTGAAGCATTAATCAAATTACGTTTTGGGTTGTAAAAAATAAAGAATATCAGTACGATAGTAGCACATCTATTTTGTAGCAGTTTTCTCCCTATATATCACAGCAAATACGTTATAAATACTAACATGTATTACACAAATTGTCCCGTAGATGGCGTTTCTCTTATTCCACTACAGTAACAGAATATATTTAACATAACTAGGGTGATAAGTGCGTTTATAACATATTAATCTGGTATATTTACCAGGTAAAGATGTCATAGGAGCTGAGATCGTTGAAAGGGCGACTTTCTTAATCGCAAACTACAGCGGCGGAGTGATTTTCGCGATCAACCCCCAATATACGGAACAAACACTTAGCGTACTTACAATATCGATCGCATGTCTCCCTCAAATAGGTACGTTGTGAAAACAAGATTAAAGATTTATAGTTCGTTCAATTAAATATTCATTTAACATTGGAAATTTGATAAATAGAAGCATAATATATATTTAAAACTAACTAAGAGGATTTGACTTAAATTTTGGTTACCATAACTAAATTATTTCAACAATTATTTTTCACGTGATACATTTCAAACCATTATATTGAACTCTTGTTAGGATTACTATAATAATATAAATTTGTTGTACTAACAAAAAAATACCTAACCATTTTTTTCGTTCATTAAATTAACTAAATTTTGGTTAGCTCAATGTAGGTACTTTTCTGGGTGTAGTGAAATGTTTCGCCTTGTAAATTACAAGTTACTTTTCAGGAGTCGGGTACTCGTCTAGTGCACTACCCCATTCCGGGCAGCTCTGGGACTCTTTAAATAGAACTCTGCCCCAAATCGGGCTTTCAACTATTACAGAAAGTAATAATGATGATTAGAAGTATTTATTGCTTCACTTATGACAGTACTTATGTTTAGGTCCCGATGCATTACGATATTTGGTTGTTCTTCCAGAATATCATCTATTCTATCAAAGGAAGAAAACTTTATAAGACCTTGTCCATCTTATTTCGGTTGCCTGTATATCTTTTGTATGTTTCAACTAAATTATTCTATTTACTTTTACATGTCGTTGCGTCTACTTGTAAAATTAATTTTCTATTTGTATTAAATTAAATATAATATTATAATTCAAAAAATCAAACATCCGAGTTTTTATTAATTTATGGTTTTTGAGTCTTCTGTGACATGTTCTCAACGATGTTGTCTTTTCACAGCATGGTGCATGTCATCGTGCCTAAGACCAGAATCGCATCTTTAGGCCAAGATTTATTTAAGCTTTAGTTTTATTATTATGTGCTAGATTATTTGGAACATTAATATTATCTTTCTCTATGTTTTCTTTTTGAATTCTGAAAGTAAGTGATTAATACAACCCCATAATGTATTTATTGTAGATATTCTGGAGAAAGCAGTACGCATAAATAATTCTTCGCAATATTTACAAAGGAAATCATCTGTCATTGTTTATTTAATTGCACCTTCTTTTAACTAACTTTTATCTATTTAAAAAGCAAAGGAAACAGAGGATATAAAATATCCTTGATTTCCTTATCCTAGTATTAAATAATTAATATCACAAAATGCCAAACCATCCAGGTGATGGAGAAAGCTTTTGCAGTTGTAAAATTTTTCAGGAAGTTGATTTCTGGCAAAACACCTACAGATCGAATTCGCATATTAGAATCAAATCTTTTAGTATATAAAGCACGACAAATCAAAGTTTGAAGGGGTGCATGTCGAAAGAATATATTTTTTACTGTGTACTTAATTGTTGCATAAATTTAGTTTAATAGGAATTTTATATATAGTCTAATTTCATTGGTATGTCAACATTAAAACGTAGAAAAAGTTGCTGGAATTCGGTTTGTCTAACATTGTATGCAGGATTGCATATTCACTGTACAGTTGAAATTTTAAATTGTTATTTATAAAAAAAAACATACGTCAAATGTGTTGTCGAAATTCTCAGTAATTAACTCACAATTTCAGTTAAAATCTAAGTTTTCATAATAATAATCTCTCAAGCCCCAATCCCTTACGTTGACCACGAAGAGTGAATATAAATTTAACCTGCGAGGCTGTAGGAAGAACACCTATCGGTTCAGTTATCCTGAAGAAGCTGTCAGTATGAACAGCGAAACGTCGAGCGAAAGTTTTGACACACGGCGAAACTCGCAAGAAGCTGTTAGTTATAGTCACACCGGCCGTGAAAGCCTACGCAGTGTTAACACCTATCGGTGATACAGTTTTTTTGACAATGTACATACTATCAGTACTTGAGACAACGGAATATCTCTAAAACACTGCATCAAATCAAAAAAAGATCTTAATAAGATTTGTTATAATGGAGGGGGCTCACTGAATGGTGTCGAACTTGATCCCACACCTCATCCCCCAGAGTGGGAGGGGGGACAACTTTAAAATCTTAAATGGGAACCCCCATTTTGTATTGCAGATTCAGATTCTACGCCATCAAGTATGTAGTTTTTGTTTGAAATTTTTTTCGATTCGTAACAGATTGCGCTATAATCGCAAAAAACTTGATTGTGAACGTCTAGAAAAAATACGCAAAAAAGAGAAACAAGCAAACATGATTTTGTTTTTTTTTTATTTTAACATTAAATAACATTTCAAAAAGCCATTCAACAACGAAGAACTTTACTTTATCATACTTTCGACAGCCTCCATTACTGTTCAAATATTCAACACTAACTAATTGGTATTGGATTAATGATTAATAATCTAAATGGGGATTGGACAATGGTAAGTATTCACACCTTGTCAAGTACTGAATAAAGTACGGTTTTGTTTCGTTGAATAGCATTCCAATTGCAAATAAATAAATGTATCGAAGTGAAGGGGCACAGTTTCGAACACATGGCTTTTTGAAATGTTAGTTTATGTAAAAAACTCACCCTGTATATAATAATATGTACTTATTGTAATTTTCCAAAAGTACTTTTTTTATGATATATGTTCTTCTTGTTGTTAAATTTTGTAATATATCATTTATCAAGCAGTTAAGAGTGATTTACTATAAACCTAAACACCAATGCATTCAGTTGCATTTCTGTGGTATTCCTGTTATCGTCATTAACTGAACAATCCTACTATAGCCAGTACCAAAATCGAAGTTAACATTTTGCGACCTGTTCTTGTAAGTATAACATCTCTATGATGCATTTTAACAGTAACCATAAAACAAGACGATATTTTGATTACTTAGTTACTATACAGCTTTCGGGACTTCCTAATACTGATAATTATTGTATTGTGATTTGATAACAGTATCGGTGATCACATTGAGCGCTTTTCTACCGTTATATTTAAAGTTTGATTTATGTCGCACGCAAACAGCATGCCGGTTAAACCAGGCATTATATTACGGTTGCGGTTTACCCTGAATGCCGACATTACACCCCGAAAATAGGAGCGATAATACGTTGTGAACATCTGCGGAAGAACGTTGTATATTTTTCCACGGGAGAAACGCGAGAGCACCGAATGTGATTTACTACTTATGTTCCGCCTTCCGTACAGACACTTACATAAGTACTACAAATCCTTGTGTGTTGTTGAATCGTTGTGTTTAGACGGAGGAAACACAGCGTAAACAAATTACGTCGTAAAAATAAATACCTTTCACGAGAACTGAAATGTTTCTACATATACATATGCATATACATGTATTTTGTATTTACGTGTGTATAGAAATTTTGTGAATGAAGCAGTCTGAATGATGACGACACGTATAATAGATATCGAGTTTAGAAATTAAATTTAATGCAAATATGTACGTGGGTATCTTAATAATAATAATAAAACATTTATTCCTTAAAAAATTGTACAATACATAATTAATAATAATCATAGCTCAACGCATTTAATGGAAAATTTTATTGTCACCTGCTGGTTTTCAGACGATTCGAAAGCAGAGCAGGATGTGGGCGTAGATTTTTTTTTGCGGCAGTCCAAGAGTTCGAAGATATTACAACTTTAAACAACACACAGACATCTTTCAGGCTGAAATCCATATTATTGAGGTGTGTGTCGGAGCGATTTATTATTAAAGCATTAGACTCAAATTAATAAAACATTGCGGTGGTTGTCAGGCGGTGCTAAGAACACTACAGACGCATAAATGCAACTCGAAGCTAATCTGGGGCTGTAAAAATACTCTAAATATATTGAAGACGGCTAATAATCTGTTCCTAGTCTGGGGAGACTAGAAAAAATCAATTGTAACTGCACTGATTTATGTATACAACATTGCTTGGACATATACCAATCCAGTTATTGAAATCGTTTCTGTGCTGCTGAATAACAGAATGCACATCTGCAGGAAAGAACTACAAGCACAATTGTGTGTCATCAGCACAAAATAATTGTCACATTATTAGAAAATATGTTGGAAGTGAATAATAAAGACCCCAAAATAGAACCCTGTGGATCCGACGTAAGTCCAATAAAATGCAGAATGCGAATATTTTTTAAGTTTTTAATTTTCGAAGCAGCATTTTCTTTTTCTACTAACATGTTTTTAATTTTTAAGCTGGTGCGGGTTTTGCTCTAATTATAGTCAGGATCAATACAAGGTCGCAGTTTCGTCCGGATTTTAATTATTAATTAGTTCGCAGGGTAGGGCGGTTAGCTTTGTGGCAATTCTTCCTCTTCGAAGATTTCGCGTAGGTGTTCAGGGTTGAGCTGCTAAGGTAAACCGCCATTTCCCCAGATCCTTATTATGTACGTATATAGACGCTAAAGTTTTGCTTGAAATTCCTGTTGAATAAAATATAAACTGATAGATAATTCATTCAGAAGCCCAAAAGACCGATCGTAATTCCAGAACAAATTGATTAAGTATTTAGTACCTCATAGAAAAAAGTTTTTGAGAAACTATCAACTTATTTAATTCATTTCTACATTTATTTGAAACATCTAGTAGTCAGAAAAATGTACACTTTGTGCATTTAGTAAGTGAACTGTAAAACAAGATATTTTAAATATGTTTAATTTTTTTTTAACTTTTCAATTTATTTAAAATGGATTTCCTGAGTCTAACTTTATATTAAAACTACAATTTTGTAAGTTTTTTAATATTTTTGGCCTTAGAAATTAATATGTGTTACCTGATTTTTGTAGACTTTAATGAAACTAATATATTTAGGGAAAGCTTAGAGTTGGGATAAGAAGTTTTTTTTTTACTGGTTTGCCCGTTACTTCTGGATTTTGAGTCCTAACGTAATACGCTAAATACTTCTCCTTTCTCTATCTGTGCCATTGTTCTCAATAACATTAATGCAATCGATATTAACATTCGAGTGTTTTGAGCATTGATTGAATCAGCAAATATTTTTGTTGGTATAAGAAGTATTTTTGATACCACTACTACTTTTACGTAGATTGTAATTGTAAACGGTATTTTCTAAGCGAAAGAGAGCAAAATTTTAATGACCAGTTGCCCTAAATATCCTCTCCAATATTAATTTCAGATCACACATCTTTTATTCGTGATTTGGTGCTCATGTAGAATTTATTGAAACAGGGACATGTACTTGAACTACTGCCATTTGACATTTTAATCTAAATCTATTCTGGCATAAATCTTTACATAATTAAAATTGCTTCTGTCTGAAACATTCTTCCATTACACTGATTGAGTTGGTGTGTCAAGCAACACCCACCAGCATTTCTAAAATGTCTTCGCCGAAATGTGTATTTTGTATAATTAAAGAGAATATGCTGCTAAGTGGATTTACGTGTTTGTTGATTTTTGCTGGAGTTCTCTGTCATTTATGGAAGTCTAGGTATCTATCTTTACATGTGAAATGTACAATTTTTATAGATGTTCCGAAGTTGCTATTTAGTATTATTAATATCTTTTTTCATGGTACAGTGTAATGATAACTATTTTTTTTTTCTATAAATTGAGTTATTTGGTGACATACTTAATATATATGGATGAATTGTACATATACTTTTGTATTTTTTAACAAATAAAAATTGTTCAATTTAAAAAAAAAATATATGGTGACGGAGATTTTTACCGGTAATGTTTTACCTAAACAACAAAAATATATGCAGAGACGTTCATAAGTGCTTCAAAACAAAAGTATTACATAAATTTATTTATCAATTATTTAAACAATACATACATAATTATTTACTTTTCCTTTTCTTTTTCTTTCTAGATCTGTGAAGTCAACGACTTACTATTATATTGTATATTACAAAAAATTAAGAAGATAACAAATACAGAAAACAGAAAAAGAAAATATATGTAGTTTTAAAAGCGTGGCTTATTTTCAGTAATGCGGTTACTTAAATATCCTTCTTAATGTATAAGTGGTAATAACTGTAATTTTGTGTTAATATAATCGATACAAATTCATGTTTTGTTCGTGTCTTATGCATTCAAAATATATATGTATTTATAATAAATTCAAATAGATTACTTTGTGATTATTAGGCAATTAATTAACAGCTATTTTGCACTTGCCTTTTTTTTAATGAAATACCAATCTTGACTCTGTCACATAATATTTCTAAATTTTAGATTAGGTATATTGTAACTACCATATAAATTTTGCACGAGTTTAAAAATTTGAAAAAAATACTTTCGCACCAAAATGAGTTACATTGTAATTGCACACTTGACCATTACAAAGTAGCTTGTATTTATGGATACAGTATTCTTTTCAATTAAAAGAGATTCTGATGGTTATCAAAATCTCTTCGTATTCTTCGCTTACTTAATATTATGTGACATAAAGATAGTAAAAATAAAGTTGAATTTGTAAATATCCATTTTGAAAATTAAAAGAAATGTGAAAACTTGTTGAAAAGCCTTTTTCCCTCTTTATTGATTTCATTAGTATTTAATTTTACAAATAATTTCAGCTGTTATGACAGTCTAGTTAGTGTATGTTAAAATGATAAAATGTCATTGTTTTGGTCATCTAGTTAACTAAAATGGCAAAATTAATAAATTTAAGTAATCAAAAATTGAAAAATTTGGAAAAAGTAAAAGGTTAATATGAAAATGTATAAAGCAATACGTGTGGGGGTTGAGGATAAACAATTTTTCACTTTTTTCACATTTTCATATTTCGTACTAAACTCTCCTCTTCAAATTTTGGAATTTTCAATATTGTTAATATACATATTGTTAACTTTGTCATTTTAATTTATAAATGTTGATGTTACTAAATGACCTAAGAATGACATTTTACCATCTTGAGGTATCCTAAGAGACGATTATCGATGAGAATGGCCCAAACGCAGAAACTAGTTCTAGAGTGAAGTAATAAAGATATAAAAGACATTTTCAACATATTTTAGATTTTAAAAAAGTAAAAATTCCAATTAAATGAACCCCATTAGCTTCCATTTCGACGATATTTTCCTTTTTGTTAGGAAAAAAATCTGTCCTTCTCTGTAATCGTACTTTTAAATAAGTAAAACGTCTATGGAAATTATTACTATATTACAAACTTTATTTGTGAATATTCCAGACTACATGAAAAAATTTTGGAAAAATTACATTTTGAAATTTCACTATGGATATTCCGGACTACATAAAAGAACTTTCGAAAAATTAGCAAGATAAATGAAAGTAAATGGTCCAATTTCCCACAAATTCTTTAATGACGACAACCGGTTTCATCCACTAAGGGATTCTTCAGATCAACTGAAGAAATCCAACAAGAAATTAACAATGTACATTAATTAGATAAAAGTTAAAATGAATAAAAGGGATAACATTGTGTAAATTATTGTAGAAAATATTTAATTAATAAATAGAAAATGTATAAGTAAATAAAAAGATAAAAGTTATAATACTCACAATTAAAAACAGTTTAAAAATAAGTCACGTAATAAAATAATAAAAATTGAATAAAATTGTATAACACTTGGGAACACACATTTTAAAACTACTAACTACACCTTAAAATAAAAGAAAGATGATAAATTATATTTTAAAATACAATTTATCTTCCAACAACAAATTAACAATATAAATTAATTAGATAAAAGTTTTAAATGAATAAAATCGTGTAAATTATTGTACAAAATAATTAATTAATAAATAGAAAATGTATAAGTAAATACAAAAATAAAAGTTATAATATTTACAATTAAAAACAGTTTTAAAATAAGTCACGTAATAAAATAATAAAAATTGAATTGTAAAATACAATTATCTTCTTTCTTTATTCAATTTTACAATTCAATTTTTATTATTTTATTACGTGACTTATTTTTAAACTGTTTTTAATTGTGATTATTATAACTGTTATCTTTTTGCTTACTTATATATACTTTGTACAACAATTTAAACAATTTTATCCCTTTTATTCATTTTAACTTCTATCGAATTAATTTACATTGTTAATTTCTTGTTGCATTCCTTCAGCTGACCTGAAGATGTTCCTTAGTGGATGAAACCGGTTGTCGTCATTAAAGAATTTGAGAAATTGGAGCATTTACTTTCATTTACCTTGCTATAATTTACTCACACAGAGTCAAAAACCATGAATTATATTTCGAAAAATTACCTATAGTTAGAACTATTACTTCTAAAAGTAAAATACCTATACGGTTTTTGGGCCACAAAATTGGTACAGGAATTTTACCAAAACTTTTTTATTGTGTATCTACTACCTATATGGGGGATCGCATACTTAAGAAGGTTAAGAATCGCTGTCCTGGTGCATACTTATATTTTTCTTTTACCTATTTCTAGAACAATCGAAAGAAAGTCGTTTAATTCTTTAGACTTCGTTCCTTCGCCTTAATTTCTTTGCTGTCCCCTTTACGACGTTCTCGAGTAATACCGCCAATTTCTCCTATTTAAAAAGCACAACGACACGCCGTCGGAATTTACTCACGTTCAAGAGTCAAAAACCCGGCTCGTGCTGCAGACAACTCATTTCGTTTACTGTAGCGGTCATCAACGTGGCCGCTAAACCCGAACACCGAACGTCGTATATCACCGCGGATGTTGTCGCTCTAATTGGCACTACGCAATCCATTAAAGTACATAGTAACATAGATGTTGCTATTGGAATGCGTACGCAAAGTATACCCAACAACATTACATACGATATAACAACGTTGTACATTATTATTATTACTGAAAACTTAATTGCTTTTTAGCGTGTGATAAATGTTTGTGTTATGTAAATATATTCGAAGGCGATTAATTTTGTTTTACTAACCATTTATCTGTATCTGTTTTGTGATAAGTAAAAAGGAAAAGTTTCCGGTAGATTACGCATCTATGCTCATACATAACCGATTACGTTGTTAATACTTTCTTAAGCTTTGTGTACATATGTGGAGCTTTTTTCTAAAACGCAATTTCTGACAAAAACTGTTTTTCGAGAAAATTTTATGTTTTATGTTTAAAAAAACATTTTTTTTTTTACTTACATTTTAGAGTAAAAGGAAAATTAAGATCTCTAAAACAAATATTCGCGAAACAATTTGCTGAAAAATTATATTTGTAACAAAAAAACAGAGAAAAATATGAAAATAAATTGCATTTTGAAAATAAAACTGACATTTATTTCATTTTGAAAATAAAATTTAGTATAAATTGCATTTTGAAGAAAAAATAAACAAATTTCTGTTTCACTTTCTTTATTTATAAAAATACAAGAACTGTTATAGTTTTACTCCGCAATCATCTTCTAAGCAGTCGCAATTATTATCTTCATCACCAGTCTTCATTTTCTGTCTCATGATTGTGACAGCTACTTACAGCCTCACTTTTTTCTAAAAGATTTTTGTAAAAAACAAACTTCTCGATATTTTTCCACTCTTCGTCATAGAGTGTCATAAGGGTCTCAATGTTTTTCAACTTAAGTGGTTTTAATTTGTTGTCTAGCCGCGGCAATTTCCAACAGCCACAAAGCTGATGGGTACTCCTTTTTTCATTATCGTTATAAACTGTTTTGATAGTTCATTATTTCAGTAATTTTCTTTCATTTTGACTTTAATTGCTTTATTTTTGTTTTTTGTATTTATTTTCTTTTCTATAAAAATTCTTTTCATATTACTAATTCTAGCAAGTTTTTTACAGTTAGCGTCACTCATCTTCTTAATGTTCCAGACCACCCACTCTTCTCCCAATCTTCTAACTCTTCCTACTTCTCTAAGAATTTATTCATAATCCTCTTTTAACACAATCTGACTTCCTTTTCTGTATTTTTCTCTATTTGACCAAAGATACGATCTGCAGGTATGTAAGAATGCCCACTTACGGGAAAAATTACGGTTATGTTATCAAGGGTTTCAGTAGCATCATGGTATTACCAAAAACACGTCGAATGTATAACATACCAGTTTTTATTTTGCTCTGCGCAACCGTCGGCAAAAAATCGTAAACTTGTTGCGTTGTCTGGTATCTCTAATTTGCTTAAAAAAATCTCCAATGGCTGATGCTACTTCCGTAGCTGCTCTGCCTGCTTGCTCCTCACTCCAAGTATGAAAACAGGGTCATTTCAT
Organism: Protaetia brevitarsis; assembly: GCA_004143645.1. Lineage (NCBI taxonomy): Eukaryota > Metazoa > Arthropoda > Insecta > Coleoptera > Scarabaeidae > Protaetia > Protaetia brevitarsis. The sequence continues at coordinate 1,347,505 of RXPK01000145.1, read as the reverse complement.
TACAAATCTATGATGCGCAGGTTATAAAATGACAGTTAAAGCATATATAATGCTACACCAATGGGTAGTTTTGGCAGAGGCTGTACCTGTTGCATGTCAAAACAATATGAAAGAGAATTTGCCAAATTTTGCTTCATAAATAAATTAAACTATTTTGCTCTTAGTTTATGTATACGTAGATCTGTCAAAATAGTTAAAACTGGTTTATTTTCCTTCTTTGTCTTTGTAGTTCATGTTTCAACCTAAAACAAAAACTGCATACATTGGTAGCTGGCGTACCAAATCCAATATTGAAATAGGAGCAAAATATTTCATAAAAATAACCATAGTTGACTTGCATATCCGCATTTTGTTTATTATACATTTTGCCCAATTTAGCAACTCTTAGCACGACTGAACACTCGTAAAAATAACAACCTTAATCTATCAAGCATAGAGCTAGGAAGTGTCTCCAACACCGATCAGGCCGTGAAAAATATTTGTTAACGCTAACATTGTCGGATAACTAATTTCACTGATTTGGGCGAAATTTTTAAAATAACAAAAAAGCTATGCTATTTTATACGTATAGATATTAATATTGTTTGATTGAACCAGAAAAAAAAACGATAACTAGCTCGTAGACAGTGCAATTTGAAAAAAAGAATGCAGAAAATGCGATTTGAAAAAAATAATAATGTAGGTGTTTGAAAAGAAAGGTAAAATTGAGACCTGCTTTGGAACAGTAGTAAATGCGTTTTGACTAGAAATGTATGTATGAATCGAAAGAGACCGACGTCAGGAACCTAATGTGTTCAAAAACGATTTTTTTTTGCAGAAATTGCGTTTTGAAAATAAGCTCCACATATACTTTTTATCTGAAAATAAAGAGCGGTGTATATATGTTGAACTGTGAAGTATACAACTAATAGTTGAAGAAACTGTTGTGTCTTGATAACTACCTTTATATCGCACACTCTAAGCACATAAACTTTTGACAAAATTCAAAGCATTAGAAATGGTTCAGTTTAGTATTCGCGAACTTTAGTTCACTATAAAAGATGTCGTAGGAGATTTACATGTATAATCGTTGCTAACAAAGAAGCCCATGATTTTATTGGTAAAGGCTGTAGCCGGATAAGCTAACAAAGAAACAGTACAAAGTTAAAATTTTGAGGGATTTAATATTATATATAAAGTTGTTCCGAAAAAAAAATATATCAGCTGAATTTATTCAAGAGTCGATCTCAATAACTTATCCAGGTTTTACTTCATAAAATTTCTACCATATAGTCAATTTCATATCCGAATGTATTCATTTTAGTGTTTACTTGTTATATAGTCGAATTATAACATCAGAATTATCGAAAAAAAAGATATTTATTGGAAGGTCAATGTCTTTAGATCTAAACCATGTTAGATCGTTGGCCAGTCAAAAGCATTAAATGGTAATAAAAGTATATAATTTCTAATCTAAAATAAAATTAACCCGTACAATTATTTTTTTATGTTTTATGCCTTCAATAAAAATCTGTCTGGAATGACTCACATCTAGTAATGACCTTTTCTTTTTTTTTTTCAGGTAAGGATCTTTTCAATGTGAGTTATTATAGAGAAGAGAAGGTAATGTGGTTCTTTTTTATTTATCATTAATTAGGATGTCTGTTTTATTACAGTTGATATTGTAAAATAAAAGAAAAAGCTTGTATCAAACTTTTTTTAATTGTTATGATTTTGTAGAAATATCGGAGCGTATTCTAACATTTCTGAGAAGTTTTTTTTATATACAACAGAATATTTAATATAGGAGAAGCTAGTGCAAGTTAACCACATATTGCACTTTTGATTTTTACATTTATAAAAATTAAAAATAAATTACTTTAAACTTGTTCGGAAATTTAAGTACCCCACACGAAAGTTAAAGCTTTTAGCTATCTATTACCTAATTTTTATATTTTATTGTTATTTGATGGTTTTTTCTTTTTTTCGTGAGGGTAGCCGCTGGTTTCTATATGATGAATTAAATTTGTTAAACAATTAAACTCTTCATTTTTACGTTTCGACAAACTTTATTTACTGTTGTCTTCTTCAGAAAAATGTATATTATAATTTAACTTTTTTTTTATATATTTAGGGACAAGTTAGAGAGAAGATTAACTCATGCCGAATATCCAGAGATGGACATTTCAGTTACAATTGTCCATAATTAATACAAATATACAATAAATATTTATATTAATTTATAATATTTATATTAGCTTGTCTGATTAGTCGAGTGGCTTGCACGTTTGGGTATCAGTAGGAAATTCGGAGTTCAAATCTCACTCTGGTTATAGTTACGATAATCAGCTTCTTCCGAGGTCGTAATGTTGATTAAGAGGGATATTTGGCTCTGAGGGGGCCTGAAAAACTGAGGCTTCGACATTGCCAGCCCTTAAAATAATAATAATAATAAAAAAGTATAAATGATACATTTTGCGTGTATGTTCTTACATAAAAGTTAGGAAACTGGAATTGGATCAGACATTATAAAATTCAAACTTCAAATTTCTTATAATTATTAAATTTCTCATTATCGAAATATCATTATGTAGATATGACTAAAGTACCAATGGCTCTATATAATTGCAATGTCTTTTTCCCTGAATACTTTTTTAAAAATTATGTTGTTCTAATTGACGAAAAAATTATTATAAATACATTCTTACTGAAAATGGAAATTTGAAAAATGAAATTTCTTACTAAATATATTTCATAATATACGTTAAACACAAACGATAAAATATCTAAATGCTAAAGCGAAAGCAATTCTATAATCTTGTTTGATATTTAAACACAACCACAGTAATACCTTAAATTCCAAATCTGTATTTCTTCATTTTATAGCTCTGCACTTCAAACATAGAAGTTCGTATGAGCCATCACACTTTTATCAATACTCTCTTTAAAATGAACCCCAACCGATACTAAAAAATAGTTGCACTTAAACCATTATTCTTCTTATCATCGTTTCAAATGACTCCACGTGGTCCGTATCAAATAATACCACATACGCTACCGGCATATGTTTTATAAGTAAAGGGAAAATGAATCACATGCTCGCTATCCGATATACAATAAAAAAAAAAATGCCGCTTATACGTTTACTACTGTCGGTGCTACTGATACACAGTGAACGCATAAGAAATATCCTTTTATGTGCGATTTAATTGTATACATGCATGGGATTGACGTCTAGTTATGTTCGTTTTGCGCGAACTGACAAAGGCTTCTAAAATCCGGACCATCTATCACCGTTAATTCCACAATGCTCCTGACGTTACGCAACAATTGTTATAAATTTCACTGAAAGACATTAAATAGACGAGTTACCTTTACCGTTCGCTTATTCCATATTCGTAGGAGCATTAAAATTATCGGTATAAAGACGGAAAAGTGTCTAAATGTATTCGAACATGTTTCAATCTAAGTCAGAACTGTCGGCACAGAGGGGGAATTGAAAAGACTGGTTTGCGAAATCGGATTAGAAGGGAATATCAATGCCCAAGAACGTGATCGTTATTTCAAAGATTATTAGTAAACATGCATGTACTAGTGAATCAATACTCAAATGTCAAATAAATATATAAATCTTTTTGAAGCCTATATGGAAATTCTAAAAGATAAACCACAATCTCATATTTTGTGAATTTACATATCCAAAAAGATAAAACCAAATTTCATCTGACAAAAAAAAACTGCTAAGGATATCCTCATAGTTTAGATTAGTTTAGAACCATTGACAAAATTTCAATCGCTTTGACATGGTATCGGAAAATTCAGTCTATCGGCCTGACTCAAGACTACAAGAATGACAGTGATGTGGACCAAATATTAAAATATTTTTTTGGACTGCACTTTATCAATTATAATGAAGTTGGGGATGCATTTTCCTTTGACTTAGTTCCCTTTATGCTTAATAATTTTAAGCTAGAAGAATTTTGCGGCTACTTAGTCGATAATTACATCAGTGGAAGCTCCAAATTTACACGTCACATTTGGGCAAGCTTATCGGCTTTCCTTGTAGGACAGCGAATGCCTGCGAGTCCTTTCACTCGAAATTTAATAGGACTTTTTATTCCCCTCATCCAAATATTTTCCACTTTGTTGACTGCTTATTAGATTTTCATAGCGAGATTTATGTCAAAATAAATACGGCGAATAAATTTGAAAAGGTAGTCAGAAGTCATCCGAAAAAAAAGCAAAAGTATATTGAAACTAAAATTAAGGACTTTGAAGACAATACTATTGATAGTTAAACAAGTTTCCTACAAATACGCTCGTATATACGGGGTTTTTCAGACCACTTGTCCACTATCTTTTTCTCGCGATCTATTGCAGTTAGACTAATGCGACAAAAAATTTAATAACAAAACCTCAACTAAAGAATTGCGTGAAAATATTTTTAACTTCCGGAAACGTTCCATTACACCGGAAGTGGATAACAATTTTCTTATTTTAAATGGAATTATATGTTTTTTCTTACCTCAATGAATTCTACAGATTATTTCAATACAATTTTCACTAAAGTTCTCTATCCCTAACTTCACCGCTTTTGAGATATTTACGATTTTGTCAAAATTTTGACGTTTTCATCTCTTTCGGAAAAGTACCATATTTTGCAAACCATTAAAGATAATGATGTCATTTTACTAGTACCCAAGAAAAATAGTTGTCCGTATCAAATTCTGTCAAAAGAACCACTAAATTGTATACAGAGTGTTCATAAATTGATTGTCAATTCGGATACATTTAACCTTAGAAAATTAATTTTTTTAAAATGTAATATTATATTCCTAATTATACATATACAGAAAGAAATTCTCCGTCGATAGGTATAAAGGATATACCTATTCCTAGTCGTTTTCAAGATATCAACCATTATTTACCCGACAAGTATATTTGACAATCATCAAAGCAATGTTACTTTACTTCATCATTAAGATCTAATTTTCCCATTACTGATTCATGCTTATATGTAATGTTGTGGTTGATAGGAGTATTATAAAAGATATTTTACATTTATTGCTTATCTAGACGGGAATAGATGATACTCAATAATTTAGAGATGCCAGATCAAATGGTGGTACTTATTACATTAAAAAAATAGATTACAATTATCATAAAAAAATTATTGAACTTAATGTAAAATAACTAAATAAAAATAAATTATTCAAAATATCTGCCGATTCTTTCTATGCATCGCTCTATTCTGCCCTCAAAGTTCTTATGAACTAGAAGTAGTTATTTTCTGCTTATGGATCTACACGTTTGCTTTATTCTTATTTTCATTTTTTCCCCACTTTGCGGACGATTTTGATAAACATGAAAATTAATTGCGGATTGTCGATTTTTTGAAAGAGTAACATTTAAAAGTAATGGTGAAGTAAATTATCATAATTTACATTATTGGTCACACGAAAATCCACCCTGGATGCAAGAACTTGGCAATCAAAATGTGTGGAGCATAAACACGTAGTGCGGTCAATTGCGTAATTGATTCTGATTGAACTGTGATCATTTAATAATGCTCTTGGTTCCGTACTGTTTTCGAATGAAATAGTATCCAAACAGTATCTGTTGTTCTACTTTCCGATATTTGCCGTTATTTCTTGGGGCTATAGGAACGCTTTTCATTTCAATTAAAATTTTTAAAATTAATTAGTTTTCGAATTTTACCAAATGAAAATTAATTAACATCAACATCTACATATAATAATATACGATAGGTAACACAATTTAAATTTGATAAAATTCAGAATTTAATTATTGTTGTATTTATAGCCTGCCATTTCAACACAGGTATTATAAATAATAAGAATAATAATCTGCTGTTATATAATTTTAATGAGGTTACTAAAACATTTAAATCTTTTCTATAATGATGTCGAAAATATTTTATTAAAATACTTTCAGAATGTCAAGTTAGACTGATTTATTTAGGTTTAAGACGTAGTTTCTCACACATTTATGTATTTGCGTATTTTTTTTTGCTTGATAATAAACCACAACAAATTTCTTCATCTGCATAGCTTGAATGTTAATATACCTACTTACCGGAAAAGACGTCAGTCTGCTTGTTCGGTTTCGGAGAATCGCTTTATATTCTACGATTACTGTGTGTCTACGTTGTGGGTGATGTCACAGCTTAGTATTTATGAGTTTCTGCTCAGTGCTGATCGTCCATTGTAATTGGAGGTAATAATGTAATCAAGGAGGACCAATCTCACATGCCTGATGGTTCATTTGCATAGAAAATGCGACATCTTTATGTTGTTTCGATGATTTTTTTAGCGGTTGTGCTCCAGGATATTTAAATTTCTGTTATCCATAACCGACCAATCAAAGATGTAGTTCCTTTATGTATAAATATCATAATTTAATAGGGAAAATGTTCACGCATTAAAACATATGTCCTTTTAGTTTACGATGGTCCAAAGGTATTCTTGTTAATATGCGAATATTGTTCCTACTCAAGTTGGAAACATTCCTGTGAACCTCTTATGGTTATGGGTTCCCAGAAGACTCTCAGCTTGCTTTATTCCTGGTGGATTCTCCCGATAATTGAATTTCCTCTGTGCCAATTCACTTCTCATTTTTTTTCAGTATTGTACTGTTACTTATCCCATAAAAGGGTTTACGCCCTACGAATGGTATTTCAGCCCCTTTTTTGCAAGATCATACGTTATTCTTACGATTTCCTTTTCTTAGTGAATACTACTACGGTAGTCTTGGTGGAGTTAACATTGAGTCCTACCAATTGACATCACCTTCCCGTAAAGTTGAGTCCCCTTTGAACTAAGTTGTAGAAAGTATTCTCAAATTTGTGTCTTTGTATACGATAATTTCATCAAGATACCCTTGGCAAGGTATGCCTAGATCAGTCAGCCCGCATAAGAGTTCATCTACTATACGGCTTTTACAATTTTCCTAAATATTTTTAGTGTATTATCATAGCATTTGTTTTCCACTTGTGAAATTTTAGATATGAAAAATACTTTGTTGTTTGTAAAAGCTATTAGTTCAAAATATCCAGTGTTTACTTCTGACTTTAAAAGATATGAAAAAATATATAATTTTTTTTTAGAAAGAACAAATTTGAAACTAATGAAACCATTATAAAATCAAGTTCAAATAAATCTAAAGCTGTGTGGTCTATAATTAGGAAGAATACTAACTACAAGAAGGAACCTGTTATTCCCGATAACTATTCCGATAGAACTTACTGTGTAATGATTTCAATCACTTTTTTACAAACCTCCCATATCAGATCATATTTGATAAGGCATTATTTACCGGTAATGACTTTCATTGGAGCGCAATCAGTCAATATCTTACATTTCCGTCGTATTCTAATTCCTTGTCATTGATCCTGTAGATGAAAAAGATGCCGAGACCGTTGTTAGAAATATGAACACTACTTTTTGTACGGGTTACGATCATATATTATAAAATATTCATTACCATTAATTGCTAAAATTTTAACTTATCTTATAAATTTTTCTTTTGAAAGAGGTGTTTTTCCATCTAAATTAAAATTATCAATTGTTAAACCATTTTTTAAAAAAAGATGATCAAAATAACCTGTACAACTACCGACCTACTAGCTTATTGTCAGTTTTTGCTAAAATTTATGAATCCACCATGAATCAAAAATTGATCAAGTGTTTGCTATTATTCAACTACATTTCATCCAATCAACATGGTTTTTGCCCAAATAAATCCACAAATACGACTCTTTTCAGTTTCTTTAAAGATATCTATAGAAGTTTGGACAATAGCGAATATTGCTTGGGTATGTTTATTGACCTATCCAAGGCGTTTGATTTAGTAAACCATAATAGTCTCCTTCACAAGCTTGAAAGATATGGAGGTAAGGGAATTGCTCTAAAATGGTTTCAGTCTTATCTTACCGGTAGAAAACAAAGTGTTTGTATAGATAATATGCAATCCACTTTTCTAGATGTCCATATTGGAGTACCTCAAGGCTCTGTCCTGGGTCTCACTTTATTTCTTTTATATATTAGTGATTTACCGCATAATTTAACACAGGCTCAGCAGGCTATTTTATATGCTGATGATATTAACATCATTATAAATAGCACGGACATGTCCAGTATGTTAAATAAGGCTGAAATAACGTATAATGAAATTATTAGGTGGATGACATATCATTTAGTTATAAATGACGAAAAAAACTAAACTTTTATACTTTCGCAGCAAGATAGAACCAATTAAAGAAATTGAACTTAATAATAGCCGACATACCATAAATTCTTCCATCAAAATTTTAGGTATAGTTCTAACTGACAACTTAAATTGGTATCTTCACATCGAAAGCTTATGTGAGGTGTTATCCAAAACGTGTGTACGCCATCCTAAAAATCTCTCGTTTTTTTTTGTTAAATCACAAAATAAAATTTCCATGGCAAAAATTTACCAAACAAGCTGTTCTTCCATCTCCTTTCCTAATGCGGTCTCTCTGCAAGTTGAGTTTTGATAATATATTCCATTTCCAAAGTACTTTCGCGTTGTCTTTAATCTTTGCAATTTGCAAAGTAGATCAAAAATTGTGCTAGCATTATCATATTTTTAACCGCCATGAAGGTATTTTCTTGTGAAGCCCGACTAATTTACTTATCGCATAAATAGTAGGTGAGCTCTAATCACAACAAAGCTAAAAAAAGGCACTTACCAATTTTTCAACACTAATTTAATAATTATTTACTGACGTAAGTAGTAAATATTGCATTTGATTTTATTTGCATTAGAAAACCAATCTCCTTAAAAGTATTACAAGATAATCTCACTCATTAGCTTAATCAATCGCAATGAAACTTACGAGACGCAAAGGGCCATGTAACATTTTCTAACCATAAAACCATCAATTGCGAGCAGACGTAAGTAATGCGGAAAATCATTCTTTTAATTTACTACATTGCTACGAATGATATTAATGAAACAACCAGAGAGTCCACAGACAAACCACACGCTGCATTTGTATGCATGTCGACGACGTCAAATAGTTCTTGTGGTAGGATTTTATTACTTTAGAAGTCGTGTTGAGCGGATAGACAACCCGCAGTAATAAATTTAAATCTTCCGCCTACTCCAAGAGCCCACCCGCTCCCTCTGGTGTCACTTTCTAGTTCGGTCCGTCTTAGATCGAATAGCAATAAACGTCGTCCGTTTAAGCTTTCTGCGAACCATGAGGGTACTTAAGAGGCCTACTCGACTAAAAATGGAATAAATGGTTTGAAAAGGTGAAGATTTACGTATCGTTTTTACTTTTATTAGAAGTATATTTCTGCACCAACTCGTATAGATACAGCATTTCAAGCGCAGACTTTATTGTCTAAGATTATTAGTGTTTGGAAACTTTCTTGTTTATGTGAAACATGCGTATGTGTTTTAGCGAAGATATTTTTGGTTTCTTTCACGGTTTTCCACATTGATGATTTCATATTCCACCTAATTTAATTTGAACCTGTATTTTTTTTTAACCTTAAAATGTCTTTAAAATCGATAAAATGTATGGGAAGGCAATCGTGGTGAAATTTACTATAGCAACATTTTAACGGAAAAATAGTTGGTATAAATTTAACGTCAGATATGATGCAGATATCACGTTTGCTATTTCGATAGAGCTCTATGTCTCTGTTATTAAAGCACAGCACTTGTTCGCATATAGATTTTACCCGAAAAGCTTGAAAACGTCAAATATTGTAAATGTCGCGGTGTCCTGGGGGATCAGTTTTTAGCCCTATTTAGTTTTCACTGTACACATCCCTTTTTCCCAAACAACTCAATCACATGAAAACACACTTGTCAATTGTATCTTTCTTTTATAAAATCGGAATGGGAGATGGCAACTGTGTAAATAAATGATGACCTTTATAAAATCTATCGTGTTTTTGCTAGTTACGATATACGAATTAACTCTACTAAATCACAAATACTGTTATTTGGAAATGCGGAGACGTGCAATACCTTAAGTAATCTACTAAAAATTAAAAATTGGTGGTAATGAAATACCTATTGCTTCAACCCTTAAAAATTTAGGATTAACAATAGACAATACGTTTCGATCCCGCGAACATATAAACAAATGTATACGATCCTCGTACTCATCGTAGAAAGTGAATGAACTGAAGACCAAAGTGATTAATGTTAATTACGTGTATTTTCTCAATTTCTCTTATCCACTATAATATAATATCGTAATCTTTGAAAATTAATTGAAAGTGATTAAGATTTAATCACTATGGCTTCAGATCGACACGACTTCGATTTCCGACATTTTCTATTTTCTATTTATCTAATTAAATATTAATCAACTTTCGATGATATACCAAACGAGAAGGCGATTAGTTTTACCAACTAGTGATATTTGACGATGTTACTGCCTGAAGATGGTCAAACTTTAGACCGAAACATGTAGTATAAATGATAATATAATTTTCTCAAGATCGGAGAGAACTTTTAATTTATCAATAATTGATAAAATTTTGACGAATGGGTCTTTACGCTGGCAGCAGCTCGCAATCGCTTATGTGGTTCCAACTTGTAAATGTTCCCTTTATACACCAGAGCCTCGTTTTGCGTCGATTCGTTATGAGTTGTTTCGCTATTGCGTCGGTAAATAATCAGTATCCAAGATTTCATTTTGCGTCGTTAGTTTCGAATTGCGTCGAGCTGCGTGTCTGAAGATGGCTATGACAGGTCGAAACTATTAATCAAATATTAAAATATACCCATCTCCTTTTCTTTTAATTTAACTTTACGTAAATCTTGTCTCGATTTGCGACGTTTCAAATTGCTATCTACGACGCAAACTGAGACCCTAGTGTACTTCTCTCAACTTGATCAGAGACAGAACACAATAATAGTATAAAACACAAAAAAGGTTCTATTTTAATACGATTAATTTTATTAAAAAATATAAATATAGCAAACCCGTGCTTTAACTAAAGTTTTCTTGCGGGTTTCGCCGTGTGTCAAAACTTTCGCTCGACGTTTCGCTGTTCATACTACTGACAGCTTCTTCAAAATAACTGAACTGATTCGCCATGGTCCGACATTCTTCTTATATACGCCCCTGGTGCATCCAACCGTGTAGTTTCCGCTCCATTGACCGTGACGGTTCGTAGTAGGCTCTTCCACGTGTTACTAAGGTGGTACCTTCTTCCTCTGTTAAGGTTTTTATTCTTCTCTATTTCTATGGCTTCCCTGATGAGTCTTTTTCCGTAGTTCTTGGTGGTAGTTATTACTTTTACATTCTTGAAATCCACTTTGTGTCCGGTGTCGTGCATGTGTTCTGCCACCGCTGATTGCTCGGTCCTTCTTAATCTTGCGTCCCTCTCGTGTTCTTTTATTCTTATGTCGATGGCTCTTCCTGTTTGTCCTACGTAGCACTGTCCGCATTGGCATGTTATCTTGTAGATACCTTCTGTGCGCCCCTTGGGTATCTTATCTTTTGCGGTCGGTAGATACGGCTGGATCGACGATGCAGTCCCAAAGCGTACTTGTACGTTACGTTTCTTCAAAATTCGGCCTGCTTTTTCGGTGACTCCTGCTATGTAAGGTAAACACGCCATCCCTCTTCGTGGTTCTGTAGTTTTCTCCAGTGTCGTCTTCTTCTTAGTGGCTCTCCTTATGTCGATGTCAGTGTAACCATTCTTCTTTAGTGCTTTCTCCAAATGTATCTTTTCACTGGTAAGATGTTGTTCGTCACTGATGGTTTCCGGCTCTGGATAGCAATGTTTGTATTAATGTCTTCTTCTGCATCGGATAATGGTGAGATCTTGCATGCAGATATCTATCGGTGTGCGTCTTCTTTCTAAATACTGCGTGCTATAGCATTCCCTCTTTTGTTTTCTTAACCATAACATCCAGGAAAGGGAGATTTCCATTTTGTTCTTTCTCCATGGTAAACTTGATGGCTGGGTGCTGTGAGTTTATGTGTTCCAAGAACTGTTGTAGTTTTTCTTCTCCGTGTTGCCATATTACAAAAGTATCGTCGACATATCGCAGCCAACACTTGGGTTTCATATCGCTGGAACTTAGGGCTTCTTCTTCAAATGCTTCCACAAACAAGTTGTCAATTACTGGTGATAAAGGGCTTCCCATTGCTGTTCCGTTCTTCTGCTCGTAGTATTTTCCTTCATACAAAAAGTATGTCGTGGATAACCACAGTTTCACTAATTCAATGATGTCTTCTTGTAGTCCAAGTTCTGGAAGTAAGGCCAGTGCATCTTCCGTGGGTATGTTAGTGAATAGCGATATAATGTCGAAACTCACTAAAATGTCTGTAGGTTCAGTCTTTAGCGTAGACAGAATATCCACGAAATGTTTCGAATTCTTCACATACGTTGCAGTTTGTCCGGTATATGGCTTTAGTAAGTTAGCTAAATATTTCGACAAATCGTAGGTCGGTGATCCAATGTTGCTACAGCTGTTAGTTATAGTTGTTAGTAGTAGTTAGTTATAGTGAAAGCCTACGCAGTGTTATCACAAGCTCTGCTTCTTTTTATCAAAACATTACCTAGTCCAACTTAGTTCATACGAAAGGAATTGACTAATTCTTCTTATAAATTCCTGTAACCATTTCAATTTCTGCCAAATTATAACACTATCTTCAAACTGTGATAACTTAATCTGTTAAAAGAGAGTTTTTAAAGATTGTGCAGATCTGCGTAACAAAGTGAAAACAAGTTAATAACATTACTTATATTTTTATGTTAATTACAACAAAAAGATTACTTATGTATATCGTCGTAGATATTCGTCGTTGTTAAAATAGATCAGTGTTATATGAATATTCACCTACATTCTTATTTCTTCCTGCCTACGCATCTTTATTTGCATTCCACATGAAGGACAAGATAAGGAAGTAAATGAACGTAATGCTGTACACGTATACTAACTTACATAAGAATGAAAACTATACGTCCACTTCTTGAGATAGTTAACCGCTAGGCAATGCGTATATTGAATATTTGGATGAACATTTATAAGTTCGTGAACTCTGGTCATGATAGGCGGGTTTAGTGAGACTGACAAACTCCTTACGACAACCATTAATTTGATTGTATAACTTGATCCATATCGTGGTGGCAATAAAACTATTTTAAGATAAAATATAAATAATGTAAATTACACACGCGTTCTATTTTATTTAAGTGCTTGTTCACTGCTTGGCGCACCTTTCCACGTGATACTTTAATTTTTTTTAAACACCAACCCAAACAGCTTTAAAATTGTTTTCCCAGAATTTATAATGAAATACTTTAATAATTACTGTTGAAAATTTGAATAATTAGTACATAAATTTGTCTTTTTAGTTTCTAGATGAGAAGTGAAACCATCTTTAATTCTGTAACGTGAGTCACAACAGACTAATAGTTATATCCATTTCTGGTTTGTTATTGATTTTCCCTTTCGCCGAAAAATCTCTTCCAAGCTAACCGAGGAAATGGCTTCCTCCTCTTAGGACGGTAATTTAATATGTCGACTTCGATTTCCGACAGCAAATTTAATTCTGTATTGATTTCTAAGGTAATTTAGCCTTACGCCAGTCATCGCCTGACAAAGAAGAATTTACAATAGTTGGTAGATTTATTTATTATATTTTTTCAAGATATCGCAGCGCCGTGTGGAATGTATGATTTATTTTTGTTATTTGTTTAGCTTCATTGAAACAGGGTGTGAAAATAGTATTTATGTATTGTTGTGGTAGACTCCCGTTGTTCGCGAGTGTATTTTAAGTTGCATATTTTGATGTGTGTAATTTCTTCCGAGCTGAATCAATTTACGGAGAGTTTTCACAAATTTAGATTTTACTTTTGTATAAATTTAGTTAAAGAATTGATTATATGATTTAATTTCTTTAGTGTTAAGTTTTTTTTAAATTAATTTTATTTGTTTAGATGTCTAGTTTGCTAGTTCTGTTTAATGCGTTTTCTATTAGATTTTGTCGGTAAATTGTGCGTTTGCGTTGTATGTCGTTTTGTTACGACTGTGTTGTAGAAGTTTGTTCTAGAGTTCCTTGGTCGACTATTCACGTATTTTTTTGTAAATCATTGTTGCCATTTTGTAATCCATTTTGATTATTGTAAATTTCGTTTCGTTTCTTTAAACATTTTGTCCATCAAGGAAATCATTTTGTAATAATTGTTAATATATTGATGTGTGCACATTATAGATATAAGATCATTTATTATTTTTGTGCAGGAAGATATTAGTTGTTATTCTCTCATTATAGTTAATTTTTCCGTTTTTCTATTTTGCTGATTCATTTTTATTTTCAATCACCTCGTTTGGGTGAGTAGAAGCATTGTGCTTGCATTTAGCTTTTCATTCTTGTTATTTATTAGAATTTGTCCACGCTTAATTTAGTTTGTTTTAATTTGAAACCACGTGGATTGATATTGGTAGATTTAGGATTATTTTCCTGAACAAACAAATCTTTTGCTTTGCATAGGAAACTGCAATGTTCTATTGTAATTTAGAATCAAGTGCAGTTTTTAATTTAGGCCAGAACCTTCAGTTCACGTTTTTTTTCTGCACCTTTGTAATTAAACCCATTTAAAAAATAATAATATTGTTTGTTAATTAACGACGTTGGGATGAAAATTCTGTTCTTTTATTTTTTATTAAACCTTTTGAATTTTTCGGGTAGTTAAGAGAGTCAGTTTTCATTCACTCACTTTTTGCTTTTCGTGGTTAGATTCACAATTAAAACATGAAAGTTGAGAATTAATAATTTGGTTTAGCATTATAAAACCTATAAGTACTAATAAGAAATATCTTAATAAGTTTGTTTATTTTCTTTGTAATAAATTCTTACTATAACTGAAATAACAAATAAACATAATAATTAAGAATTAATAAATTGGCTAGTATTATAAAACTTATTCTAACAAGAAATATGAGTAGATTTGTTTCTTCGTTCTAGCACTGGCGTCATGCAGTGAAACGCACGCACAAACGCAGATGTTTGAATTTGCTACCTGATAGTGGCGTTAAATCGGTACTGATGATAAGGCAAGTGCAAAAGAAGGTTATTTACTTTACGCAAACTATTGGTAATATTGTTTAAATAGGTATACTTGAAAGGAAATATCACTAATTAGTCACATTTAATTTATTTTGATTGATTGCATTAATAGATGTATTTTTGTTATTGTTGTTAAATCAAGTTTGTTTCGAATTAGATAGTTTAAAACAATCGCTTATTCAATGTTTGTAATGCAGAAAATTACCTTGTAGCACTGGAACTTAGATAATCCAGCAAAAATCCAAGAATGTTCGGGCGCTCGTAAACAGTGAGCGAGGATTCCACCGTGGGTTCTTTATCCTTTTGCTTTTAAAAGGGCGCCAGTTGTGGCCAACAGCAAGGAAGCTAGGATTCAGCAAACAATAAGAAATTCGTTCAAAATGAAGTTTAATGTAAATAATAATATAGTAATATAAAATGTATATGTATAAGTATTGGATATAAATCGACAAATAGCACAAAAAGCATAAAACACAAATGATAAAAAGGTAGATTACAAGTACATATGTGAAATCAAGTTATTATACAAGTTGGTATCGGTCCACAATTATTTGACAATCAAAAGCGATGAATTGACGTGCATCAACAACCGTAAACAAGATTAATAAACAAAGGTAAAACAAAGTAAAGTGTTTAGATAAATTGGCTCTATATTACTGTAAAGTACTAATACATGTGATCATTTCAGTTGTTATGTGGTAACGCAATAATAGCTGTTATCTGCCCACCAAATTGTATATCACCTAAGATGTTTTAAGCATATAAAACAAAAATAATAGAGGTATCAATTGGCATGTCAAATTGTTGTGAATTAAATAATAATAAAGCAATGTACCATAAAAGTACATCAATGTTGTCGCTCGATATTCTAATAAAAATGGTAAATTACTAAATTAAAGTTGAAAAATAATATTATGAAGTTCACTTATGTAATTTTTATTGTAATTAAGACAATCTTTTTATACATATGTAAGTGCAGATTCTCAGTAGTAGTAGTTATGTTCTTACTTATATTTTCTTCTTTTTGTTTATTGCAATGTTTGTTTTTGGTTTTATTTTTAAGGGTTTATGTGCTGTTTAATTACTTTTACGTTTTTCTTTAGAGCAAAATTTACATGACTAATTTCATTATCTTAGGATACTTTGAATCAATAAAGATTATTATAATTATTATATAAATAACAATAATTGCTGAAGAGTATTAAAAGATTTTCAATAATAGAATACGTACAGCACTGTATAGTAATTTAACAAACCTAAACTTGAAATTACAAAAAAAGACGAAGAAATATTAATATCCTGGGTGGTGCAAACGCAATGTCATAATTTTAATTTGCTACCATTTTGCCATAAATGGAGAAAGAGGGCTCTGTTTTCATAAAAAGTTTATTTGAAAGTGTAAAATTGATGACATTAATTGGAAAAAATTATATCGCTCAAATGGCCACCTCACGAGTGGATGCATAATTGCGCTCGTTTTACGGCATTTTGAATTGTTGCTCGCAAAACATCTGGCTCCAAATTAGCGATGTCTGCTTCAATGTTAGCTTTCAAGGCTAGCAAAGTTCGTGGTTTGTTGTGGTAAACGGGAGATTTTAAGAAGGCCCCACAGCAAAAAGCCTGGTGTTGTTAGATCTGGCGATTTGGACGGCCAGTTTAAATCTCCAAAACGGGAGATCACTCGACCTGGAAGTTGGTGTCTCAAAATCTCCATAGTTGCCCGAGCTGTGAGCGGTTGCTCCATCCTGTTGAAACCAACAATGATCGAGACGCAATGCAGCAACTTGCGGCAAAAAAGAACTCGTTTAGCATCAGCCTGTAACGCTCACCATTTACGATTACGGTAGTGCAATCGACGTCTTAAAAAAAATAAGGGCCAATCACTGTTTCACTGCAAATGCCGCACCAAACAGTCACTTTGAGGGGATGCAATGGCTCTTCTTGCATTTCATGTGGAGTCTCTGTGCCCTAGAAACGCAAGTTTTGTTTGTTAACATAACCACTTAAATGGAAATGGGCTTCGTCGCTCATTATGATTTTTGATACGAAATCATCCTCTTCTTGCACCAAGTTCAACAGAGTATGGCAGTAAGTTAACCTTGCCTGACGGTCAGCAGGCAGCAATTCGTGAACAGTTTGCACTTTTGTCAGGAAACATTTTCAATCTTTCACCAAATTCGTTGCAACGAACGTCGGCTGATGCTTAATTGTGTGCATCGTCTTCTCGTTGATGTTTGTGGATTCTCTCTGACGTCGTCGGCAACAGCAGCGATGTTCTCGTTCGAACAAGCACTACGAGGCCAACCACTTCTCGCGACATCTCTAGTGGACACAGTTTGCACGATGAGGCACTCGGCCAAACGCTTAATTGTTCAAGCACATGGAACACGACGACCAGGAAAACGACAGCGAAATTCACGCTGCGTTAAAACAACACTGAGAGAAATGAAATGGTTATTCCAACATTTTTCGTAGTGTCACGAATTTGAGCTTTGATTTAACCATGTTGCATTTAAGTGAATCATATGCTCCTATTTGAAACAAACATATTTATATTGTTGCACACTTTAGAGTTAATTTAAAAGATTATAGTGTTCGGGCGTAACCAATATTTTATCTTGTTGGTTTAACCCTACAAATTGTCGATTTGACATTTGAAAAAGATATTCTTTAAACATTTGTTATCGGTGTTAACTCAATGAAATGTAATATCTAATACTGTTACATATAGGTGATCACACATGCGCACAGTCAGTCAGTATCCAACCTCCGTAGCAATAAGACCTATGTTTGTAAGCTCCTGTAATATTAATATTGAATAATAAAGTAATCAAAACCATCGCGGAGTATATATTACATGGCGGCAGTCAAAAAAACAAAAAAAATCAGTGAAATGAAGAAAAAGTGCAACAATTATAAAAAAAAGTGTCAGAAAGAACAAAAAAAATGGGAATATATATCTCAACCCGAGAAGATGAAAATGCAAGCAAAAAAATTGGAGGCAATTCTAAGAAGATTGGGAATTATATTCTACCGAGAGTGGTTGCAGTGGGAAAACAGCCGAAATACAAGCAGCAACGCTGTTACACTGTATAGGAAAGGAAGTTCGAGAAATTTTAAATAATATGAAATTACGCTGGAAACGTCGATCGACAGTCGGATGCAGGAGCAAGAGAGAAGACACGTTTCACCCAAGGGCCGCGTACAAGGATGGAAGATCATTGGAAAGAGGTGTCCGGTAAATTCAATCAAGATCGTTTGTAACGAATTCGAACAATTCTAAAACAGGTCAGTGTACGCGTTGTAATTTGACGCATGCGCAAAACATTTGTCCAGCTTATGGTAAAATATGTGATAAATGTAATCGTAAAAATCATTTTACCTCTAATTGTTTAAGTAAATCGATTAATATGATAAAAACCAATTCCGTTGAAAATAATGATTATTTGGTGGGTAGTATTTCGAAATTGGTAAATATTGATAACGAATTTTGGTTAAATGTTGTTATTAATGATTTGTTATGAAACGTTAAATTGTACTTACTTTCAAATGTATGAATAAAACTTTATAATTTTTTAGTTATGTTATTAGCTAATATAAGTTAGTATATAATGCCGTAAATGTTTTCTTCTATTACCTACTATAGTCTTCCAATTAGGAATATATAGGTATGCGTTGCTATAATGGACTAATTGCTGAATGTGCGGACGGATTTTTAATTTCATCGATAGATCCATCGATTACAGTATATCTCTGTTTAATACATTAATGATACAGTAATCGATGGATCCATCGATGAAATTAAAAACTCGCTCTATTAGTAACGTGATTTTAAGCAAAATCGAAATGGTTCCACTAACAAGAAATCTTTTCTATAAACACTAAAGGTGTTACATGCAAATAGTCATTCGATGAATACTACACGTAGGTTAAACGAAACAATATAAGTTTTGAATCAACACTTTATAGTGCTAAACCAATATTATAAAATGATAGAGACAATTATTACTTCGTGTGGCTACAACAAGTAACTGTGTTGGGATAATGTTGTTGTATTATTCAATTAGCGGGTAGAAATTGTTAATGGAAATTAAGTACATGTTCAAGAGAATCACGCGTAGTTTCTTATAACATTTATTATTTCAGTTAACTAACGCAATTAACATTTTTTACGTTTGCATTAATACTAAAATATCATTGCTCATATTGAAAAAGAAAAAAGTGTTCAATACACCATTTTATTAGTTAATACAACACTTTTTTTCTCTCGGTGAACAGACATAAAATTTTTCAAATAATAGTAACAGTAACAGTTCAGTAACAATAATTCCACGTCCTTGAAGTGTGTATCGCTCCATGGCTTGTTGACAACTAATTCTCTATATATCATAAATGTCAAAGCACAGTGACATTTGGCGCTATCTGCAAAAATGGCGGCCAATTCAAATTATGACATTACTTTTGCGCCACCTTGTATAACGATGCAATAATGAATGTTCAAATCCATTTTTTATTTACCACTAACACACTCATCAATATTTTTTCAAACGCTTGTCGTATTAGTTTTTGACTAACCGAAAGATTAAGGTAATGATTTGAAACTTTAACCCGATTACATATGAATGTGCTATTAAGAATTCGTAGAAAAATAAATGCAGTTCACCCTCTAGCCAGCAAATACTAGCTTTAATGTATACTTGTGTCCATTACAAACGCAAATAAACACATAAACATTCCATTTGCAGCATAGATTAACTAAATCACCCGTTCAGACATTGAGAGAAACGTGGAACCGATGCTTTACAACACGTCCATAAAAATATCTCGACCAAGGTGGTCATTAAAGCTCATTTAACACGTTATAACGTTTTACGTCTTTGCCGCATTTTTCAGTCGAAGCGAGCGGCAAAAGAAAAAAAATCATTTTTCTCCTTGTTTGTCCGGAAAAAAGTGTAACAATTAATAAACTCGTAACAAGTCAGCAGCGTTCGCCGTTGCTTTATGTGTCGTATAAATTAACATTCCCTCGCAATTAGCGTTTGTTTTTCTACCGAAGGATCGGTTTACACAACGGACTGTGTAAACGCTTCTCTGATTGCGTTTACGAAATGATTAAGAGGGGAAATCTATGAGTCCGAAAAAGCGATTAATGGCGGATTGAAGTTGCAAAAAAGCGATTCATTAAAAGTTTGAGTAGTAGCTGAGTGAAGTTAAGCGACAAATTGGTAATTTGCCTTTTTAATTTATTTTTTTTTTTTTTAATTAAGTACGCATTCAAACGTTTTCAAAAGTTGGTGAGATTAAATAATAAGAATTAATGTGACTATATTCAAGTTTATGTTTATTTGACTGTTATAAGTACATTTGTCACGTACGAAGTTTGTACAATATTCCTTGTACGAATAGCAAATATCTTTAGCAATAAAATATCTAACATGTCATGATTTATGTATTACGGTTAATTCTGGCTACTTGTACTGTCAAAGACAGCTGTCAAGTATGTGTATTACAATGTTTGACAACGTAATTAGGAAAGTAAATAATTGAAAAACAGGTCCACTTTCTCACAATATTCTTTAATAAAGGCTACCAGTTTCGTCCGATTATATGGGCATCCTCAGGAAAGCTGAAAACCATCCATTAATGAGAATATAAAATTAAAAATTAAAATGGAATGAACATTTTTAAAATAATAAAGTAATCTTTACAAAATTTTTCAATAAATAAAATGTGGTATTGTTAAAAAAAGTTTTTAAAAATTCAAAATACTTTTTTATATAAAATCGTTAGTTTAGTTTTAATGTTGTAAAAACCCAGCGGAATAGTTTAGTTACATACGCAAAATTTAATATAAAGTCACAAGGTATATCTATATCAGAGAAAGTTAAAGAAGCCTATCTTTAGTATTCTACGTGCCAGATTGGCGATCACGTTGAGTTCCTCATGTTTGCGGTGTGATTTATGATAGCTAGTGCAGAGGATGCAATGCAAGAAATATTCTATGCCGTTTGCTGTTCCTATAGTGTGCAGAGAACCTACTGACCATATATGTATGTATGTATATACTGGGTGACTTTTTTATCTTGAGACAACGGAATATCTCTAAAACACTGCATCAAATCAAAAAAAGATCTTAATAAGATTTGTTATAATGTAGGGGGCTTACTGAATGGTGCCGAACTCGATTCCCCACCTCACCCCTCCAGAGTGGGAAGGGGGACAACTTTGAAATCTTAAATGGGAACCCCCATTTTGGAACCACATTGTTCTTCGTACGTCCAAGCGAAGGTCACACACTGGAAGTTTGTTCTGCAAGATGTTTCGATAGTTTTCACCATTTAAGTTTCCATCGATGAAATATGAACCAATAAGCTTATTGCCAATTATTCCACACCAAACATTTACGTTCCAAGCATGTTGATGTTCAACTTGGCGCAACCAATGGGGATTTTCGATACTCCAGTAATGCATGTTGTGCCGATTTACCGTACCGTGATTGGGATTATCTTGTATCCGTTGAAGCGCGCATTGACAAAATCGCACTCGATTTTGAAACTCATCACCATGTAGTTCTTGATGCATGGAAACTCTAAATGGATGATATTTCCTACGCTTCAACATTTGGCGGATAGTGGACTTAGAAATTCCTGATTCGGCACCATTCAGTGAGCCCCCTACATTATAACAAATATTATTAAGATCTTTTTTTGATTTGATGCAGTGTTTTAGAGATATTCCGTTGTCTCAAGATAAAAAACTCACCCTGTATATTGCAAGGGTGATATTACACTGCAAGCTAAAAGATCTATTGTGTCCGCTGTTCTTGCTGTTTCACAGCTGGCATTCCAATCCTATTGGAAAGGTCCACATCTACAGAGCTCCGCATGCAGAGGTAAGGCTGAATACAATTGGGTGCGCCAGGTGCCCCAAGGTTGCACTAGTAGGCTGGTCTTCTATCCAGCCACGTATCCCATCAGCCTAGTCCACCACCTTAGGATTTATGTTTTTGTTGACGTTGTCCCGTCTCCAGCCAAGACCCCCCACCCCTTTCGGACATATAAGTGATTGCTACTTATATGCCACTAAAACAGAAAGGATTTCAAAAAAGCAAAGGAACAAACTTCAGTATACAAATTTGCCTTCTGCATTTAGGCCAGTTCTTAACCACCGGTACCGATTGCGCTTTTAAACTTGGACAACACGTTTTCCGGTGATTATAATTCTTCATCAGGATCTGATTCACAACTTGAGAACACCAGTTGTGACCCAAGATTTCTACCACAACTACCAGTGAACCTCACCTTAATGACTCAGTATGAATTAAATGATTTGGTAGGCGACCTGGGATTGGCAGAAAAAGATAGGAACTCCTTGGTCCAGAGTTCAACACTGGAACCTGTTAGTTGAATAATAAGTTTCACTTTATCGAACCCGGAATGTAATATTTTCAAGTCTTTATAAAATGGAAGGATCGCTGTGCGACTGTCATGATATTGATGGTTACTCGAAAAGGTGATTCTTCCGCCTGTCCATATTACGCTTGAATTAATAAAGGTTTTTGTCAAAGCCATGGAGAAAGAAGGGAATGGTTTTAAATACCTAGAAGAAATCCTTCAACAATTGAGTAATGCTAAACTAAAAGAAGGCATTTGAGGAATTTTTTTTTTTAGGTATGCGGTCAATGGACAATTCACTAATATTCCTTGCTATCCGTCTAAGCTTTCGCAGTCAATTTATTGCTTATATAAGCCAGACAAAGCGAAAAAGCGAAAAATTCCGTGAACACTAGAATGAGAAAAAGAAAAAACACAGCGTCCCTACCTTGTTGCTGCTATAGAACAAATCGGCTCTTCTCAATCCTCACAAAAAGTGATGAAATGAAGACATCAAAAATATCGATCACAAAACCAAGATCACTCCAAATGGGGTAATATTTTAGATGCCTAAGCGCCTACATTCTTATTGGTGTTAGAATAGACCGCCTATTCTAAAAGCGCTGAGTTCAAATTGAACCGTAACAATATATTCACATAAATTTGACATCTTTTGCTTGTTTATATTAAATAAATATTAGATTTTAAAATCATATCTCCCCCGTCTTTTCATCACCATCCCCCATACCCTATAACAAAACAACCGTAATTTGCTTATCATTTTCGTATTTGGGTCTAATACAAAATAGATACTTCATGTAGGTACACCTAGTTTCGTCTTGTTACTTCAAAAAAGTTTAAATTTGTTTCCCTGTATCGTATCTTATTGTTAGTTGTCTCCCACAGTCTTCTATATATTTGAATTACTATTGATATTGTCCATTCATTTAACAAATGCAACTTAACAATTTTATATTTCGTATGCCTGGCTGTATATGAGTAATTGACCGAAAAAAGCAACAATGAAGCCGTAAAGAAACATCTCCGCACACCAATGTCTCGTTGGTACTAAATTTTAATGTGGACGAGTTACGAGGTATTATGTTACGTTTTAGCAGTCCTTTTCTTCATCCAACCGGGAAAAATGAGATCGTTGCCTTTCGCGAAGCTCTTCAACCGAATTTGGGCCTCCTTACAAATCCGCGCTACCGGTTTTCGTCGGAATCGAGAGGAACGATCCTTTTTTAGTTCCCCTTAGTTTGACAAAAGCGGCCGTCGTATGATGGCTGACATCCATAACGAGGTGACGTCGAGAAGGCCAGGATAATCCTGTGCTATTAATTTTCCCGTCCTCGCTAAATTATTGTTAAGAATTTCATCGGTGTGGCGCTGAGAAAGCAGATTATGAGCGGGCAAAACGGAGGCGGACGTTTTTGGCTGAGCTAAGCTGCGTATGAAAAGTGTCTGATAAGTTAATGGGCGTCAGTCACACAATTCGGCAGTACTTAAAGTCGAGAACTTTTCATGTTTAATTAAGACGTGCCCTTGTGCAAATTTTCTATTGGAGGAGCGAATATAAACAGGGAAACGTAAATCTTGAAACTTGCAAACGCGCCTGTTGTATAACTGTTTCATTTGCTGATTCTTGAAATAATTTTTACCTTTACAAATTTTGTTTGTCACTACGGAAACTATTATTCTTATTTAAATTGCAATATCTTCTTAATTACTAAATAATAATAAAATAATAATAATAATACTATTTATTTCCAAAAGAAACATACAATTCAAGAAAACGTCAGTAAAAAAAGAAGAAAAAGCAACAATAAAAATGCTAGATGCTATAATGCATAAACTCTATGTATAATTATATATTATTATAGTTTCAATAGAAACAGAAAATCAGAAGGTATTCTTATAAAATTCATCTAATGAGTAGAAAGGTTTAGGTAAAAGGAACTTCTCCAACATTCTTTTAAAAGTATACATCGGTTGTGACCTTATGGTGGATGGCAAGTGATTATATACTTTAATACTAGTACAAAAAATACTTTTATTCGTTAACGAAAGTCTATGTACGGGCATCTAAATATCATTTTTTCTGGTATAATAATAATTATGGGGTGTATTATTTTCTAGTATAAGTTGATCTTTATATTAAAGATAAATAATCAATAATCAAAATAATTGTATAGCTGTGATAAATTTATCTAGTAAACAAAATTTGATGAATGTGGAAGGCAGATTGATGCAGAAAAATTAAAAAATCAAATATCATGTGATAAAACATAATACTTTTAATTTATTTTCTACTCGTCTAACTGTCCAGGTTGTCAAAGAAAAAGACAAATACGTGTTTTGTAAAAAATAGATTTTGAATAATTTCACCCCACCAACGGGGCACTTGGATACATCACTTACTTGGGGCACTTTAACTACAGATTGGAAATTGTATGGAATTGGTTTAAATTGTAACACTTTTATGAAAATTGTGAAGAGAATGTAATCAGCCTTATATTTTATCGCAAATAATGCTTGTTACCTAAAACAAAACTAACAGTTTAAAATATGTTTATACTTCAAAATATGAACTAAATAAAACTCACAAAGTAAAAAACAATCGTAAGTTTCATTTAATCTTAACAGGTTAACAAAAATGGCAACCTTAATGCTATGCTACTTTTATTGCACATTGTATGCACTTAAATCAACTGAGAACTATACATAGATGATGTTCGAGCTGTGCCTTTCGAAAAGTATGGTTTAGGCAAGTAAGGTATAGGTAAAATTAACGCTTGCTTTGTGTTATACACCTGGAAGCACAAAAATACTATCGAGTGTGATATTTTTTCTAAAATATCACACTTGATAGTCAGTCAAATTGTATTTAGAAATGACTTTGGCCACTTATAATGTACTACATATTTCTTTTTTTTTTCAAATTTGATAAAAAGGAAATTTCCAATATTTATATTTTCAGGATTATAAATGTATAATTCTTCTCCACCTTCTGCATCAGATTCTTCATCATCGTTGCCATCACTTAATTTCATCAACTCATTTTCACTGAAATCAGAATCTAACATTGAATTCAAATGAGAACAGACTTTTTCTTTTTTTCTTTTTTGGAGTTTCTATAAGTCCTAATAAATTCTTTGCCGTTTTCAACTCCTTTGCTCTCTGCTTCATCAATTTAACTTGTCGCTTTCTTTTCTTTTCTTTATGTAAAATTTGTAGCTTACTTTTCTTCTGAAGTATAATTTGATTTGTTTTTTTCATTTCCTTTTTTAGATGTTTTTTCGTTGAAAGCCTTTTTCGCATATGGCCACACTGCTGCTGGATATATCATCATTAGTCTGAAGGCCTGGCGGACCAGCATTTGGAAGGAGTGAAAACGTTGGAAAATGGAATACACAGATGCAGCAATATCCGATTGGCCTAAAGGGACTACTTGGGCCTGGTCTCTGTCACAACTTTCATCAATAACTTCTTCATTTCGATTTCTTTCCAGCTCCACAAAATCTTTTCCTGGCCATTTTCTTTATTTCCTTCGTGGAAAATCCAACCAAAAATTTCTATAGGTGCAAAATCAACGTGCCCAAACGCAAATCTATTGAATTAATAAATTCCTGGCTTTGAAAAGCCGCTTATGATGTTTTTGATCGTAGAAGATTTCAATAAGGCAGATTTTGAAAGTTCAGCTCTCTTATATATAAATGAAGTCCACCAATATTTCGTATGTGCCAATCACTAAAGGTTGTTTTTACAAATTATATTGGGGCACTTTAAAGGAGAGAACGCATTAGGCGTTCACGGTCCAGGCCCATCGCGGACCGTACCATGCTGAGCTGATCGTAGTCTTGAAGAAAATCACACGCATTAAGGCGATCGCAGACTGGTCTATGCACACCCATCATGTTTTTATTAGCTAGTTATCAAAATTAATTCCATGAGGGACGCACATTTATTGGCTCTTTTACTTGAAAAAGAAGAAAAACTCCAAAGATGAAAATGCATCAGATTTTGAATTCATCCAATTAATTAATTAAAATACATTGGACAAACAGTAGGTGAATTTCAAACCTTATTTAAAAAAATATTATTGGATGAAGCTCCACTTTCACATACTTCCCAATGTTACGAGAAAAATACAATGAGCTACTAAACTGAAAATTAAATTGAAAATCGAGAATTCGTATTCCAATCCTGTTTTATTTTTAAATATCTTATTGCGACATGTTTTGGTCCTAATTAACCATCATTGGGCAACTATAAGATGAGATTTTTTTTCTTTTTTTTTATGTCAAAACCAGCGATCGGAAATAAACGTTATGAAACAGTTCCTTAGTGTTTCGTACGGTAGGATTACGAGAACCGTACGCAAACGCAAACGAAACAGAGAAACATATCAATTTCTTTTTCTGTATAAAGTTTGTGTACCGGTGCGCAAACGATATTCGTACGTTTAAAACGCAGGGATTGAGAACAAAACACAACGGTTTCGTACCGTACTTTATAAAAATACGTTATCTCCGTTTAAATCGTTTGTGTAAATTAACGTAATAAGTACATTACGTTCAATGCACCTATGAAATGTTGGAATTTTCGTACCATTATACTTTCGTAAATTAATGCACCTCCTTATGTACTTAGCACAGATGTTTGTAAATGCCAGCAAACATTTTTTTGTAGTTGTAATGTGCTCACAAAGTGATTAATTAAATATCTAATTCCTATAATTTACTTAATGTTTATTGAATTGTTGGAATGCAAATGGTTTATTCAATCTTAAATAAATAGGGAAGTAGATATTGCCTGAAAAATATACTGGATAAATAATAAGGAGTGGTTAATGATACGTATCTTAATTATTCCTGAATCCAAATTTGCACCAAGTTATATTGACAATTTTAATAACAGATCGGATATTTCCAAACAAATATTATTAAGAATGAAAGCAAAAGATCTCTCTCGCATTATGGTATAATTGCATATTTAGACATAGATTTAATAATATAAAATATACATTTAAATATAAGAAACAAAACATGGGTAGGTTTAGTAAGTGCTCTATTCTATTACCAGACATATATTTGTGACATTCTTATATTATAAGTGCCAGTCAAAAAAAGATGCCGCGACTAAAGAATATCGTTTTGCGTGTTTTTTTCGGGACGAATAACGTAAATGAAACGATATGGAAAAATGGAATTAATTCGTGGTGGTAAAGTTTTGAAAGAACACGATGGCAATTTAGATACTACGATTCATATTTTTGTTCATTTTTTATTATTATTATTATTATTCAATTTAAAATGTTTTATTTTTCTCAAGAATGTTTATTTCTACCTTGTATTTATTTCATTGTATATAACACAAATGTAAGAAACCAATATAAAACACACTTGTTTACTTTTCATCCAATATTAGTGCAATAATACAACTTCACACTAAACTAAATAGTAAAATCGCAAGTACGTTAAACGTAACGTACGGTTTGCGTACTTTCTTTTTGTATTCTGTATTCGGTAAACGTTCGCATACATAAACGATTCAAGGCCACCTAAATCATATGTACTTAGTACAGTACGATATCGTTTTGTTTCGTTCTCAGTACATTTTAATGTACTGTATAACGTTTGCGCTCGCGTACACAAAGTTTATAAAGAGCGGAATAGTTTGCGTTCTTCCTAGGTACGGTACGTAAACGTACTGTTTATTTTCGATTGCTGGTCAAAACTTATAAATTGATTTTACTATTAAAATTAAAATTTTAAAATCTCATAATTTTAACAATTGAAGAAGTTTTTCGTTTTAATTTAAAGTACATAAATTGAAATTAAAATTGAAAAATTTAAAATCTTATTTTTTTATATATATATACAAATCTAATTTCGTTAATAATATTTCATTTAGCATATTTTAGTTTTTTTATTTGATTTGACAATGTTTTTCATAAAAAAACTAAAATATGTTAAATGAAATATTATAAACGAAAATAGATTTGTATAAAAAAACACATCAGAGTAGTAATGTAAGTATTAACTATATACAATTAAAATATAATGATCTAATGACAATTTCGTTTATAGGGAATAACAAAATAATTAAATAAAAAATATCACTTGAAAAAGACCATAAAGGGTCGAAACGTCGTAAAAACAAAATTTAGTTTCATTAAAGCCATAATTTCCACTAAGTCTTCCTAAATATAGATATTTAACTACAAAATACTAGATTTAAACGATGCATAAACAGTCTCAGCTTTGGGTTACTGTCATGAAATACATTTAAAGGGCGTAAAATTAATTAAAATGTACCCGATTTGCCGCGATTTTAAACGATTCATCATGTTAGCACGGTATGAGATCGACAGATCCATATGCACTAGACGTTCGCGGACTGGGCTTAGTCGCATCGCGTTCTGCCGAGATTCTCCAAAGAGTTTGCAATGAGACCGCAA
Source organism: Protaetia brevitarsis (assembly GCA_004143645.1). Taxonomy (NCBI): domain Eukaryota; kingdom Metazoa; phylum Arthropoda; class Insecta; order Coleoptera; family Scarabaeidae; genus Protaetia; species Protaetia brevitarsis. The sequence continues at coordinate 1,318,593 of RXPK01000145.1, read as the reverse complement.
TGCGAGCGAGCCCAGCTCGTGAATGTCTGGCAGGTACCTACACATTTAAAAACATTGAAAGAATCTCTACTAATCTGGAACGAAATTAGCATGGTCCGCGATGCGACTGGACCGCGAACGCCTAATGCGTTCTCTCCTTAATACAGTTATGGGATACATTAGGGGTTTACGAAAATTGCATTATAAGGCATCTACCGAGTTCCTACCGGCAAACAGCTGATTCAAATGGTAAATGGAACTGGTACATGTATTTTAGAACGTTTTCAATACATCTTGTTTTGTTTTCAATCATTATGTAACCTAAAAATATTGTGTTTTACGTGCATTTCGTACTGGTTTCGTATATCATTCCCTCAATATAAAATGAATCATGTGATTTTCGTCAAAATGTTTTTGAAGTACGGTTAAATCACCACGTATACCACAAATAGAACATATTCCTAATACGTTATTTACATTCATATTTAAATTCCGAGTATAACCACAACTAACAACTATGTAGGTACACGTATCGTATAAGTTTAGTATTGAGTATAATGAGTACTATAGTTCCTATAAGGTTATATTTACCGATACAATTTCATTTATCGACTATAATTCTCGATACACGAATCATGGATCCGGTAGATGGAACGGGTATGTACCGGTAAATTTCCGAACGTCAGTACATTGCAAATGATACAGTTTCCGAACGCTTTTGGTACATCGGTATATATCGGATCCAATTTTCGTAAACCTCTATTGAAAAGCATTATTGTGCCCCGTACTTTTCTGTATCAAAGTGTCTCAAAAGAATTTCGTAAAAAAGCTAATTGACCAAATAGTATCAAACGTTTTATTTTAAAAAATGCGCAAAATCCTTAATAGTTAATGCCTTAACTTATCTTTGGTATATGTAGATCTTCATAAAATAGCACAGCAGATCGCCGAAACATTTTTTTTACATTTCACGTATTTTTTTTTAGTTGGCTGCATTCGAAACATGTTCTATCTTGTAACTGCCACCGTTGATTCACTGTCACCGCGATCACTACGATTGCGTTCACACATTTAAAGGCGTGTTTTAGGGATGTCACCACTTGAATACATTTAATCTATAATGAAATAATGGCTGTGCATCTATGTGCCCCTTGTATCACTGTGCCCCTCCTTTCCCTAGTTAGAAGTATTACTTCTAAAAGTAGATTACCTGTACGATTTTAGGGGCATAGAATTGCCCCAAATTCGTACAGGTAAAATTCCTATATTCCAATTATTTTTTTAGTGCGTAATATTTTTTTTGACTAATTTAATAGTCAGGAGAGATGCACACTCCTTACGTGTTATTTTGTCGAGAACTATACGAGTTTAAATTTAACGAGCAAAGATAGTCAAATATTGTCTATTTCTAAGGGGTTATTTTGTCCAACTAACATGTGGAATTATAAAATACTTCGTCATATTTTATTTGATCTAGACTAGACAAATTTACTAGCTGTTTAACTAAATGAATGCGGTCTATTGGGTGATTTAACATCGTTTTCTAAACACAATGTCTTTTTAATATGGTTATTGCTTACCTGTTTCTCGATATTTTTTCAGGTATAAGTGGACAAATCGACAATGTATGTAGGTATATGTATTGTCCTTGTAGCTAATTTAATGCGGAATGTTATATGATTTTAATAACTCTTTTATTTCTTAGTGCTATAATATTCTCTCTTTAAGACGTTTTCTCAATTATAAATATGCAGAACCACTCATTCAAAAGTTTTGGTTTCAACTAAACGTGCCAATTTTAAAATGATTTTGTGTGTCGATACACTGTTGGTAGTGATCAAATCCCTGCCTTTCTAATCAAAGACTGCGCATATATGTACTAGCTGTTCCACTTGCTAAAATTTTTAATCTAGCGCTAAAAACTTCGACGTTTCCCGATATATGGAAGGTAACGAAAATTATTCCTATACTGAAAAGCGGAGAGTCATCTAACATAGCAAATTATCGTCCTATCGCCATGTTATCCAATTTCTCAAAAATTTTCGAAATGTTGCTATATTCTAAGATCTATCCTTGTGTTAGAGCTAGTATCTCACCGTTCCAACATGGTTTATGGAAGGTAGATCGACGATTACTAACTTAGCGATATTCCATATCTTTCCGGGGAACTAGATTCGAGTAAATAGGTCGACGTATTGTACACTGACTTCTCGAAAGCATTTGATCGCATTAATCACGCACTTATCTTACAAAAGTTGTCTGCCATCGGGCTTAGCGATTCTTTAATTACTCTATTTGGTAACTACCTAACATCCAGAATCCAAACTGTTTGCTACAATGGTTATACTTCGGAATTATACGTTGGAACATCAGGTGTTCCACAGGGCTCAAATTTGGGTCCTTTGCTGTTTTTGATATTTATCAATGATCTTCCCGGCGTCGTTTCGTCTCACAAACTTTTATTTGCAGACGATTTAAAATTATATCGAAGCATCAGCGATTCTAGTGATTGTACTGCTTTGCAGACAGATTTAAATCGGCTCTCTTCATGGTATTCTCTTCAATAGCTTGCCCCTGAACATAGAGAAATGTAAGATTGTTACTTTTACTAGAAAACTTAATTTCATAACGTATAATTACAATATAGACAACGTCAACTTGGCCCGGACCGATCTTGTTAGGGACTTGGGTATTTTGTTTGACCGCAAGTTAACTTTTACAAATCATATTCAAACAATTTGTAAGCAAGCGAGATAGAGTATTGGGTTTGTTGTTGCCATAGTTGATGCTTTTCTAATGTATTTCTCCTTAAATCTTTATACTTTTCTCTGGTAAGTTCGCGGTTAGAGTACGGAAGTCTTATTTGGTATCCATATTATATGGAATCCAAATGTCAATTGGAGAAAATACAGCGTAGATTTGCTAAATTTTTCTGGTTTCAAATAGAAAACACCTATCCACAGAGGAACTTCGACCACTCCATACTACTGTCTCGCTTTGAATTGCCATCGTTGTCATATAGGCGTATATGTACTAGTGTATGTTTTTTGTTCAACCTAGTCCACGGCTTTGTCGATTGTCCTGAGCTTTTGGCCCAGTGTAATTTCTTGGTGCCTCGGATGTCCACTAGACCCTCCGCTGCCTTCTATTTGCCGTTTGCTAGAACCAATTTGATGCTTAAGTCGCCCTTATATGTCATGTGTAACAACTATAACAAGATCTTTCACATAAATGATATACATTTCAATAACTTAGAACAGTTAAAGGTATCCCTCTCCGAACATTTTCACCACTTTATTCCCTATACAGTACTTAATTTTTGTTCTTACTGTAAGTATACACTAATTGTTAACATTAGTTATATTAGTTGATCTACTTTTATTTTATTTTTTTATAATATATTGTACATTGTACCTATATTGTTCTGTAATTGGATTTTATAATCTGTTGGACAAATATACAGTGTATCACTTAAATATTTGTACATGTCCCATTTACCTACAACAAGTAATAAAAATACAAAACAGTAAACTTTTTTTTTAATTTTATATTATTATTCAGAATGCGATAACAAAATAAATATTTCAAATAGCTAAAATATGCTCTCTGACTACAATAATCAGTTGACACGTTACTTTCTGTATACTATGCTGAGGTGCAGAGTAGACTTAAATATGGTATTGTTTTGTGGGGTACATCGCCTACTGCTCACGAGGTATTTGTAGCTCAAAAAGCAGTAATAAGATCTATCGCAGGAATAAAAAGGATGGAGTCGTGCAGACCAGTGTTTGGTGTTTTAAATATACTAGCGCTTCCATCATTATATATACTTGAAGTGTGTTGCTACATTCATTGCAATAGACATCTTTTTCAAACCAACTCTGCTATTCATTCACATCATACTAGGTCGAAAAACGATATACATAGACCGGCTGATACTCTCCATTTAAGTAGCTTAGGTCCGAATAATATGGGAATAAAACTTTATAATAAAGTCACTTCTTTAGTAGATTCTTCTGCCACAACTAAACTTTTCAGACGCAATCTCCTGCTGTATTTGAAACACTATAATTTTTATTCCATAGAAGAGCTGCTCGCAATTTAATTTAATTGAATTTAATTAAATTTAATTTTTTAAATTAATAGTTCTGTCAGTTATCCCTGAATATTTATTTAATTTATTTATTTAATTTCTTTATATTTTAGTTTAGAATTAATTTATGTTTACGTAGAATTTTTGCTTCTTTTTTTTGTTTTCTGTTATTTTCATTATTCATTTTTACTATGCGTGTTAAGCAAATATTAATTTCTCTTTATATAGATGTAGAATTTTGTTTTAAGTTTATTTAATTTAGAAAGTGTTTATTTTTGACGTTGTTACTGTTTTCTTTCTGTGAAACTTACAACAATAAATATTATTATTATTATTATTATTATTATTATTATTATTATTATTAATAATTAAAATCCAGTAGGCGACAACACAAAAGTACTCGTACGCTCCTTGCCGCGACAGGTAGAGACTCGCATAGATGTCCAACAATAGTCTCCTAATATCTAGGGGTCTGTGTACATTATTAGATGCTCCCGGTAATATATTTTTGAAGAGCAATTCATAACTGCCGTATTAATGAAAAAGTTCAAATTGTAGCCTTGTTTAAAGAACAAAAAAGTTTAGGAGAAATTAGTAAGCTTGTCAATAGACCACATACTACTGTTCAGTATATTATTAACAAATTTAAACTTCAAAACAGCATCGAAAAATGCTCGTCGCCCAGGACGTCCAAAGATACTAACCGAACGCGAAGAACGAGCTATAGTAAAAGAAGTTCAAAAATTTCCTAGAACTAGCGCTCTAACGTTAGCTGTTCACGTCGCAGAGAGAAAAGGGAAGACAATTAATCCTGAAAGAGCAGAGTACTTAGAAGAGCTGGCTATAACGGAAAAGTAGCCCGTAAGAAACCTTTCATCAGTGAGAATAATAGAATAAAACGTTTGAATTTTGCGAAGGAATATGTCAATAAACCTTTAGAATTTTGGAAAAGCATTATTTTTAGCGACCAGTCAAAATATAATATTTTTGCATCCAATGGACGGCATATGATTTGGTGGAAGCCAAACACGGAACTTCAAGCACAAAATCTGATTCCTACCATAAAACATAGAGGACACGTACTTGTATGGGGTTGTATGTCCTACAATGGGGTAGGAAATTTGCATTTTATTGACCATATTACGGATGCCAAAGCTTATCTAAAAATTTTGCAAGCTAATTTAATGGAAAGTGCTCGAAAATTGAATATAGAAAAAAGCTCTATATTTCAACAAGATAACGATTCTAAGCACACTGCTAGTATCGTTAAGGAATGGTTCTTATATAAAGGTATTAGAACCCTTCCCTACCCACCCCAAAGTCCAGACATTAACCCGATAGAAAATTTGTGGCATATTTTAAATGTACACATTAGAAAATATCATGTCCAAAATGCGCATGAGCTTAGAAAGCATTTGATAGAAGAATGGTTAAAAATTACGAAGGACGAAACGGCAAAATTGGTAATGTCCATGCTCAAGCGCTTGCAAGCTGTTATAGTTGCAAATGGAATGCGTACTAAATATTAGAATCAAATCAACAAATATTTATTTTGTTTTTTTTTCTCGTGTACAAATATTTTTGTGAGTTCAAAATTCTGATTTTTTATTAAAATATTAATATTTATATTATCTTTCTTTGTTTTTATTAAAAATAATGCTTTTCTCTTTCGTATTAAAATAAACAGTCGCTCAGTTTTGAATTTCTATAGTTTCTTTTTTTCATTTCGGTTAAATGTACTATGTACAAATACTTAAGTGATGCACTGTATATATTATTATTTTTTGAGAACCATTATAAAATTAAGTGAATGTTTATGCTATTTGACTGAAATCTGAACTAATTACGTAAATAGTTGTTCCCAAAGTCATTATTATTTTCTTGTTCTTGATTTATTTCTTCCATTAATGTTTCACGTTAAACATAAATGGAAACATTGCAAAACATTAGCTACTATCAACTTCATTCATACTCGCAAGTTGTGCTTTACGTGGCAATAAAAAGAAAGGTAATGATCTATTTTTGTAGTGTGCGGTCTCGATTTTAAAGTACGGCGATGGTTACAGCTTACAACGCTTGGTAGTTCAGCTCGTTTCCACTATGTGGCGCCACTCGTATGTTGTGCGCTTTCGAATCTAAAAACGTGAAAGTCCGCTTTACCCCGTTGCGCGTCGAATAGATCGAGTAATTGCGACAATATCGTTGCATGACACTCGATAACCGCCGTACAATGTACGACGTCCGTCAAAATTCTTATCTTCCCGATATTTCTTCTTCGCCGCATTGCGCAGTCGAAAACCTCTCGCAAAATGTAAATTATATTATTAGCCTCCGAGTAAGTACCCGTGCTTGTAACGCGATATCGAATGACGACGATCGATATTCGATACCGTCCCGATTTCTCCCCGAAGTGAAGAGATTAATCGCCAGATGAGTCGCATAAAGCAGTTACTTTAGCGATAATGGCGTTTCAGATGTTTCGGATTAATTAAATAAGGCGTCGATTTATAGAATACGACGTCACGGAAGCGTATTCCGATGAAAATTCGCAAATATTACGTTACCTCGCGCGAGGTGAACGCATCAATCTGGGATGATGTTCTTATACTTACTTTTCGAGTTTGCTGTCAGGGTCGATTACGAAAGTAATTAACGGTATTATCTTGTAATACCTAAGAGAGACGTTTAAAACTTAGATACCATAAAACCATAAATGTTTTCTTAAGTACAGGAATTTTCTTTGCGGTTCCATATTATCACTACGTTAAATGATTTTGAGAACTACTTTTAACGATGTAATTAATGTTAATAATGTGTCTATCATCGTTAAAGTTTGTCACTTATCCAAAGGGTTACATTCTTTAGAGGTTATGCAGAAATTATGTGGGTAAATGCTGCTACAAGGAGGATTATTGTTTGTTCTCATATTTATTAAGGTAAAGTGTGTAGTAAAATTTGCATAGTGTGAAGAAAATGTAACACTGTTCACATAATAAGACATTTTGATAAATTTTACACATAGAACTACGTAATATATGCCCAGTTGTAAGCCTTCAATTGATACGCCTTTTATAATTATCAACGGTTTACTAGAAAAAAAAAATTTTAAACACTGTCAATACTACACACTTACCCAGCAAAATGGGGCAAGTGTGTAACCGTTCCGCATTTTATATATTAATAGTATTATCCTTTAGTTCGGCCAAGAGTGTAATACTATATTGATGCCTTTTTAATAAGATATGATAAATTTACAAGATATCTAAGTTATTACACGTTAGGAGGTGTGAATTTTTTTTTGTAAAACTAGTATAAAGTTTAGTACATTAGTAATATAACAGAGGACATCCAGATTTTAATTTTGAAAATAAATATAGCCAAAACTACACACTTGCCCCGGTTACACACTTACCTGACTTTACCTTATAGTTGGAAATATTAATATCCTTTCGTTTTTTTAATTGTTCACGCTACTCCTCTCACTTTTCTAGACTAAAAACATTATTAGTTTCTATATATAAGTTTATGTGGTAAGGTTTTGCCAAAATTTCTATTCCATGTTCGTGTCGTTTTATTCTTAGGATGGTTTCCTTTCCTGTATGCTTTTTGTACTTTCTTTTTCTTTTGTAAAGGTTGATATTTTATTCGTCCCTTTCCTAAATACATACTTATTTATTTTTTCAGAATTAATACTATATTCTTAAAAATTAATATTTAAACAATATTTTTATTCTTTTTCCTTTTATCCAAATTTCTCACGACCATTCATGTTCCTTAGGAAAGTAGGCAAAAAAAGAACTCAAAAATTAAAGACAATTTTATAATTGAACTTCTAATGACAGTTACTATAACTTCATGTATCATATTTTTCATTTACCTGATCACTAGTTTATATTAGCTTATTTTATTCTTGCAGATGGAAACTAATATGGTATTATTTTGTGCTTGCATGACAGAACAACACAATCATTACGTATGTTAAATAATTTTTATTATTATTTGTTGATTTGTTAGATAATGAAAACGTGCCCTTTATGTTATGCAGATTTAGTACATAACTTTATAATAACCACAAAGTGAATTTATTCTACACCATTTTATCTCACGTTTGTGTTTTTCTAGACTTTTAATATTTTGTAGATTTATTTTTTATTTGACATTTAAAATTAAAAAAAAAAACATTTGTTCTTTGCACCAACGTGTTTGTATGTAAACAATTTACCAGGTAAGGAGAGAATACATTATCAATAAGCTATTTGTTTAAACGTTGAAATGTAACTTGTTATAAAAACCATACTGTGAACGGTATTGCTTGCTCCTGCCTTTGATGAAATGTTTACGTTCACGTCATGAAAGAAACCTTGAGCATTCGCTTCATTCATTCTCTATCTTCGCACTGCAATATTCACTCACGGCTACACAGGCGAATGAAACTACGTTCATTCCAACATTAGTAGGCACCATTAACAGTCAACCTGCAAACTCAACAGCCATAAATGCCGCTCTCTATTAAAAATTTTCGATAAGGCGCAATGTTTGGCAAAAATATCAAAACTGTTGATAAAAACAACTTATTTTGCCAGTGTCACTATGAAATTGTACTTGCAATAGAAACTTGAGTGAATCCTACAATTTTATTGTGACATTCATTAAAACCTTTTATTTATGTAAATATGCAGAAAAAAACAAGTTGATAAAGCAATATCCGCCATCGCATTGACTAAAATATTTTGCAGTTATCGCATATATCTGCATGTATACAGGGTTAGGCAAACATATGGGTTCATTCAAATATCCTTAATTTAATATGGCTGCTTTGATTTAAATTAAAAACTCTTCATATTTAATTCAACAATAAATAAAAACGGCTTATTTGAGCAAGTTGTATTAATCACTGTTTATATCATTTTACTTAAAGCGACGTTTCGTGAAAGATATGTCTTTTTCAAGCTACAATGATGAATAATTAGTATTAAAAATATGTATAAATAATATAATTAATACTGATTATTCATCATTGTTGCTTGAAAAAGACATATGTTTGTCGAAACGCCGCTTTATGTAAAATGATATAAACAGTGATTAATACAACTTGCTCAAATAAGCCGTTTTTTATTTATTGTTGAATCAAATACAGAGCGATCCATACTTACATCTTCATATTTAATTAGATGCAAAAGTTGTTAAATTTTGTATATAGCTATTTTTCTTTAAATTTATGCGACACTTTCTGAGGTTCTACAAAGTGCAATTGAAGTCTCTCATTGAATTATGTTAATTTATAATCTAAAATGATTTAAAGAAATTTGAAATTAATTTTTATAAAAATAGATTTCAATTAAGTTAATGTTACAATTTAAAATGGTTTAAAAAAGGATTAGAAATGAATTTTATAAAAGAATGTTAAATTTCAGATAAACTTTTGAATTTAAATACAAATAAATCAATTTTCGAAATAATATACTTTTTCAGTTTATAATGCTTCTCAAATTGATAAAGCTATAGTAAGCTGTAGCGAAACGTCAAATATATTTTACTATTTCATTTGATTAAGGTTTATTACATAAAAAATCCGCTACCACCAGGACGAATAATTTAAATTATTAGAATAAGTCATAAGAAACATAATACAATACAAACTTTTTTAATTTTAAAGATTCTTTTCTTGACTATGTGTATATATTTTAATTTCTTCTTTTTGTTTGTTTTTTATGTCGTAAATATGGAAATGAACATTAATTACAACGTTTCACTGTATTTTCAAAGCTTCTTCAAGTATAAAAAAATACAAAGTGTAAATGGTGTAAATTATAAATAAAATTTTGTTTAATAACTGACAAATTGTTTTGTTTACTAGGATTTGAATATATCATTATGTTTTATTTAAAGATTGCGTTTTAATATAGTATGTTTTCATTATTTGTTGTTGAATTTTGTAATTAAATAAATCTTTAAAAATATATTGTATTTATGACAAAAATACTCCAAACTGTGGCACTGGTAATACTGCAAACTTCTCTGGTGAGGGGTCTAGAAGTTTACCATATTGTATTTAGATTTAAAATTACGTTAATAGTTTTGTGAAATATTATGTCTGTTTTATCATTAACTGCGTTTTTATGTTCATAAATTTGAATTATTTCAAGTATATTCGTGTTTTTAAATTTTGTTCTTTGTCTAAAATTGTTATATTGTTAAAATCAATTGTTATTAATGTACATTTCCATATTTACCACCTGAAAAACCAAGAAAAAGAAGAAATTAAAATACAAACCTTAATACTGTACTCCAGAAACAGAGTTTCATTGAAATTCCTAAAAAGATATATATTGTTTCATGTAAAATAAGAAAAGTTAACATCATTTCCGGCTAACCCGGAAGTCTGATTCGGATATAAACATACTCACGGAATCCCCGATTTGGATTTAATTAAATGTAAAAAGTTTTATTGAAATCTATCAAAAAAATCCCATTCACTTTAAAAACAGAAAAAAAACAATAAACTTAGTTACTTAGATATCACAATTGTAAAAAAAGACAAATTATTCACAACTTGGTATCTACAAATAGATATCTACATTACGCTTACATTTTACCATACATTAAAAAAAAACGTCATAGCATCAATTGACAGAGGATTAAAACTTACAAGTCCAGAATACAGACCAGAAATTTAAAAAAAAACATCCAAAACGTTTTACAAAGTAATAGTTACCCTCAAAAATTCATAAATAAAATTCTTAAACAAACAACGTTTATACAAATTATACAATGAAACTAAAATAATTTCTAATAAAATTGAGTTAAATAATAATATTAATTTTTTTTTTGCAATTCCTTACGTCAAGGTATATCAGAATAAAAAAATAATTCTATATTAAAACCTTTTAATATTACCGTAGCACACAAAAATAGCAATAATTTAAAATGTTGTTTCCCTAAATTAAAATTAAAAACTCAATTTGAAAAGAAAATCACTTAGTTTATTCCTTTCCTTGTTGTGATTCTGATGGGATGTACCATCTTGAACAAAATAAATACGAATTGAAGCTCCACAAATCTTCGATTATTTATGCAACCGAAACTACAAGTACTGCGTAATTCAGAATTGTTTGCAAATAATTTTTAATTACTATTTCAGTATACTGTAGCTTCGACTGCATTAATAATCCAAGATTTATGGAGCTTAGGTTCGCATTTAATTTGCTAAACATGATACATAGGGCAAGCGAAGCAATATGTTGTTTCACTAAATTAAAATCAAAAACTCAATTTGAAAAGTAACTCATTTTGTTTATTCCATTCCTTGTTGTGATTCTGATGGGGTGTACCATCTTTAACAAAGTAAATACGAATTGAAGCTCCACAAATCTTAATTTATGCAACCGAAACTACGAGTTACGCAGTTTTTTGCAAATAATTTTTAATTACTATTTCAGTGTACTGTAGCTTCGATTGCATTAATAATCGAGGATTTATGGAGCTTAGGTTCGCATTTAATTTGCTAAAAGTGATACATAGGGCAAGCGAAGCAATACCTTAAACATAAAATACAAAATTATAAGTCTTCCACTACTATGACAGCTTTAAAAAACATGAAATAGATAACAATCATAGATTTAATTTTAACAAAACAAAAATTTTAATTAAATAAAGGAACTATTATGCAAGAAACATTTTAGGAATGATTGAATGATGAATTGATAGAAACTGTGAATCTTAAACCAGACACAGATAATTTATCAAAAATTTACTCATATTTATTAGATAACTGTATCACAACTTTTATATTGCATTTTCTACATGTATATATTATTTAGTTTAACAAACATATAAATTTTCATAAAAAATTGTTTTTACTTTACCTTTATTGCTGACATACTCTTCAATACCTTACAGTCTGTCTTTTATATTGTTTGTTCGTAAATGTAAATGTGTTATCGTTTTATATAACTTTTTAACGTGTAATCTGTAGTTGACTAAACAATATTATATTACGATATATAATTAACGAAAGTCATCAATCTCTACTTTAATAATTCATGTAAGTTTCTACTTAGCTATACATAGCTACAATTATAACGCATCTAATACTTCTTTAATCTTGTAAACTTTGCAATGACTTGGAGATATTAAAATGTTGATACATTGTTAAATTTAAAATCTGCCTTTCATTTGAGCCAAAAGATCCACTAACACTTGTCACATAATAGAAGATATTCGAATGGATCTATACATTTGCCTAACCCTGTATATATCTTGTTATGATTAGCAAATTTCCACAGTTTTCCTTACCGTCTTTCGAACTTCTACGTATTTTCATAATGTCTGAGACATTATTAAAGAAGAATGAGGTGTTTCTTAAGAAGAATTATTGGTAATTAACAAATTAAAATACTCATATTAATATTAATCTATAAGTCAAATATCATAAATCCTTCAAGACTATTGTTAATGAGCAGAATATTTCCTGACAACAAATACAGTTCTATTGTGCAAGTAAATAACAGCAATTAGTAACATTGAAATTATTTTTATATATATAATATTTTTTCCAATGCAATTAACATTGGATAATAATCGTTAATTCATTCAGTAAAGCAAACATTAAGAGATTATACGAATATTTCTTTTACAGTATTTCTTTTAAATAATTTATAACATTTCAATGCATTTTCATTAATTGCCATGATAATAATAGGATTATAATTAATTTAATACAATTATTAATTTCCATTCTTAATGGATGTGAATGTTATTTATCATTCGCGCACGGTATGAAAGTTTTACCAAGTAGGAAGTTTACGAACGATCACAAATAACCTCATCTTGAATTACACCTCAATTTTAAACGAAATGTTTGTATAATCTAGTATTTTGTTTATTTTAACGGAATTGATTAACGGTATTCCAATTATTATGCCAGGCAATCGACCAAAAATAATTTAAATGTTACTAATTACTGATATTTACTTTCACATATACCTAATTAAACAATATTACTAACAGTCTGAGTTAACCAAACCTTGTTTTGTACTTTTATTATAACGTCTGGCCATCTATGGCTATATTTTGCAAAAGTACCTACTCCAAAGGATTCCCACTAGCGTTGCGAACGAAGCTTTTGCCGTCATTCACCGCAGATCCTTCGTATCATAGTAGGGCTTCAAGCAGTATATTTCATTCTTTACGTGAGTGAATGAAGCGTTGTGCATGAAGCAAATTTCTCATATTGCCTTCACTTTCAATTATTGATTATTATTGCACATTTACATAGGTAAAATTTGACAAATGAGACATTTTTTAATAATGATTGAATAAGCACTGCACTACATGTAGCTTTTTAGCTAATTTTGCGAATAATCGTGTTAAAATGACAAAATATAACTGAACAAACATTTGGTACTTACTGTGTAAATAATTTATTTTGGATTATCAGATTCACATTCAATTATATCCAGGAGTTGGAATCACTTATGTCAATAACCATAAATTAACGTGGCTTCGTTTCTATATTGCGTCTTGAACAAACACATACAACGTTGTCGTTTGCTTCTATGCTTGTACTCAAATTGAGTCGTGAGGCAGCTTTAATCTTTAACGACTTAATCGTGACAACCAGGATATGTGCCATAAAACAGAGAACAACGGCCCATCTAACGACACATCAATAATTATGATGAAGACACGGAAGACATGCCGATGCAGCATGCGAATGTTTACAGTTTTACGAAATCCGACGTGTTATCCCGACAATGTACAAGTGTTGCATATTCATACGTGCACACATTACGCATGAAAGTTGCCGCCGCAGCTGACGTTACAAAATTTACCTTTTACCGCCTTTGTTGATCTTAGATATACTGGAATTGATGCTCATCGAAGCGGGCATGGTTTTGCCCATCTTTCGCTCCATCAAAACCTAAACGCAATCAGTTCCTTATCGTCCGATCAGCGAACTCTTGCATACGAACCTAAGCGCGAGCAAAAGCTTTTGGTGAACGCTACGATCTCGTCGTGAGCAACGAAATCACATTAAAGGAGACAATGGACAAACTACCGTTAAAAGAAGCGGTCATGTAATAGCCGGAAAGTCAAAGCGTTCTATTTCGATCGTTGTCATTTTTATTAATTAAATGAAGAATATACTTTTGAAAATCAGCTGTGTAAAGATGCATTGTCTTTTTTTTTTTTTCAGCGCAATAACCATGACACGACAAACCGTACGGTTATATAATTAACGTTTATTTTTATAATTGGGACCTGAAATCTTTTACCCATTATGGCATGAAGTGATAAAGATCTTCGCTTAACGGCTCTTTAACTTTCATTTGTATGCACCTGACAACTTCGGTGGGAAGAAGAATCGTCACTTAAAATAATTTTTGCGCAATTTGCATGTACGCGGTTTCACGCGATGCTGGGAAAAGGAATCTTAATTTCCAACGTTACCAAGTATCTTCACCAGAATCTTGATGCTTTCTACTCTAATTTATGAGATTAAAATCTGCTGCTGTATAATGCCAAATAGGGGTATAATGTAATCTGAAACGGGGAAGGTTGGTAATCGATAAGTGTAAAACTGAATTTTACATGAATATTTATGCGTTACACGTCTTGGATAAGTATTTTGTTGCGAGATCGGTAAGATTACTCCAAGTATTACAGTGACCCCAATATCCCAAACTACATCTATGTTCTTACACAGCGAGTATCTCAGATATTTCTTAATATTTTTTTTCATTGGATTAACCCTTAAATGCATGATTTTTTGTAAGTGCGAAAAAAATACTGTGCTCCAATTTTTGAACATTTATTGTTGTTAGGACATATAAAAATACAAAAAGGACATATTTTTGTTTAGTTATGTTAAAATAATTCAAAGTTGCTTTTTGCAACATTATGCATTTACATAAGAAAATAATAATAATAATAATAATAATAATAATAATCTTTATTGCCCAACAGGCCGAAGCCCAATAATAGGACACAAAAAGTAGCATGTGCACATGTTGAGAACAAAATTATGTAACTAATTGAAGAAAGAAAAATACATATTTAATAACATAATTATCGTGTGTAATGTGAAAGTAAAGATAATGAAATAAAAAATGTTCAAGTCAGTCGTCCGGCTCTTGATCCCCAGTCTTGAAAGAGTGTATATAGGCAGACGTCTCATAACGTTAGTGTCTGGCAAACGGGAGCACAAAATTTAGAGTCGTATCTCGCACTCAATCTCGGCCACCAGAAACGGCATACGGCCAAGAAGGAAAGTACAATCGATGCGTTATTAAGCAGTTTTGTCAGAAACTTCCTACATATTCGTCTCTCCTAACGCTCAATGACATCATACTGTGTCTTAACAGAATTCAGCTTGCGAGATGCCCACTTCCGGGTAAGTTCATCCAGTTTATAACTGAGGAATTTCAAAAATCTGCGGTGAATCGTTCAAGTGGTAAGGAATCCGACGTATAAGGATACCAGACAAGACATGCATATTTCCCATTTGCTCAAAACATAAGCGCAGTAAGAGAGTTTTGAGTACGGCAGTATTCGTGAAATATGCAGATATTCGCATTATAAACCCAAGAGATTTATAAGCATCCGAAGATACTTTCTGTATATGTGGTTTTGAACTAAAGATTGGAATCGAAGATTACCCCAAAGTCTTAAACTCTGACATGATTTTAGCTTGTTACCGTTGATGTGATATGATGCGGGAGAGACTTGTACGCGACGTGAATATGTACTACACAACATTTCTTAATATTTAACTGTAGTTATTCTCGTCACACCATTGATGGAGAATTTTAAATTTCTTTGCAACATCTCTTCATCAGCGTACAGGTAATCTCTGAAAAGATCTTGATATCATTCGGCGTACCCAAGTATCGGAGAATCAATCTTCAAAAGCAAGTCATTTATAAACAATACGAATAGTAGAGGTCCAAGACTTGATCCCTGAGGGACACCGGAAGATAGAATATAGTCGTCAGAAACAAAACCGTTATAGGCTACATAACAACGTCTTTGACTAAGGTAAGATCGGAGTAGGTTCAGGGAAGAAGGAACAAAACCAAAGGAGGATAACCTGCCAAGAAGAATTCATGATCAATTGAGTCGAAGCTTTTGATAAATCCGTGTAGAATCAACTCTCCCTCTCCGTTCTAGTGCTTCGCCCACATATTGTGTTATTGTTGCCAAATTGGTAACTGTTGAGCGCCCAGATACGAAACCATGTTGCTCAGATGAAATAAAGGATCGAGTGCTATTGTATATGCTTGAATATAAAACTTTCTCGTAGATCTTGGCAAAGTTGGATATAATAGATATAGGTCTGTAGTTGGAAACACACGTACGATCGTCCTTTTTATGTACAGGAACAATTTTTGTTGTTTTCCAGCGAACCGGAAAAACGCTGGATTGTATGGATAGGTTAATGATTGTTTGCAGTGGAAAGGCGAAGACGTATCTGCAGTCACGAATAAAATAGCTAGGTAATTGATCGCTTCCTGCCGTCTGCTTGTTGGGTAATGTAGCCATAACTTTAATTAGCCTGTCCTCGGTTATTAATTGGAATCCATGCGGCAAATAATTATACTCCAGATATGCTTGCCGGACTTGTTGAAGTGCACACAGAAGCAAAAGTGTCAGCAAAAGCTTTAACAATTTGGGGAGGGTCAGTAAAATCATTTCCATCTTCATCGTGAAGTCTGCCTGGAATACGAGTTGTTCGCCTTTTAGCACGAAGAAAGTTCCATAAGTTAGAAGGGGATGTAGAGATTGCATTTTCCATTTTATTTAAGTAAGATCCATAGTTTTCTTTTATCTGAGTTTTTATTAAAGTTCTCAAACGCTTAAATTCATTATAATAATGTTCATCTTTGTTTCAATCCATTTCTTGTGGTAATAGTTTTTTATTTTTCAGGTTACGTATGATTGCAGATGTAAACCATGGTGATAATCGAATTTGATTTGTGGGTGCGGGTACATACAGGTTGAGGATTGAATATAATACATCATAAAAAGTGTTAAGAGCTATATTTACGTCCTTAAAATACGCGAGAAAGGACCAATCATACTGGAATAAGTGGTTATATAATGAAGGAAAGTCTGCTCTATTGAAGTCGTAGCGAGAATTTCCAGCAGATGGAAAGTTGTATACTGGATTAGCATGTAAAGAGGAATAATTATGTCAAGACTAGGATGATATGAATCTTCGGGTAAATAGGATTGTCGGAGTGCAAGATTTGAAAGTTTAGATCAATATTAGAAATGAACAAATCTAGGATTTTATCATTAGCATTTTTCACATCATTATATTGTTTACGCATTGATTATATCCAAGAAATTTAGAAAATTGTAGTTTTATTATAACGTTGTTCGGTAGACATAAGTAAATCGGGTAGATTAAAATCGCCAATTATAACAAAAAGATTTCCCATAAGCAGAATCTCAAGAGCAGAAGTCAGTGCTTCAAAACACTCTACTGAGGCATCCGGGGGAATATAGATAAGTGCAAAGTAAAGAGAGGTATGGCCAAAAGTGGTTTTACAAATTACTAGATCAACTAGAGGTACTTGAGCATTTATGTGACTCGTGTTAATAATTTCAAATGGTATAGTATGAGCGAGAGCAATTAGAACACCTCCCCCTCTAGAACGGTGGTGGCGTTGTAAAATCTCTATCTTCCGGATAACATTGTAATTATTAGTGAAAAGTTCATTATTCTGTACTGAATCATTTAGCCATGTTTCCGTAATAAGTACGATATCAGCAGAGGTCACAATGTTATTGTTGAAAAAATTTTGGGTTTTTGTGTTTAAACCCCTAACGTTTTGGTAATATAATTTAATGGGGGCAGGTGGTCTGTTGGGCGAAGTCAGTTTCCCGGATTAACGTTAATAATAGTTGGTATGCCGTTTTGATATTTAATCTTTAGGTTGGTTTCACCTGCAGCAGCTCGTGTAGTTAATTCGGTTTTAACAAATTTAAAAATAGCAATCTGCTTAGGGGTGCGATCTAAAGAAATGGACAAGTGGGCGTATTGAGGATTATTTTTTAAAATTTTGAATTTTCGTATAGTCTTGAAGACATCATCAGAGGAAGAAAGAGTAACGCGAATAGGGCGCGAACGTTGTTCTCGGGTTGGATCGAATTTACCAAGCCTAACAGGTTTTATTTGATCTCTCTGGATACCCACTTCACCAAGTAAATTTTGTACTACATCACTATCCAAGTTAACTTGCTCTTGTTTAGAAGTACCACTTTCTAGACTACCAAAGAGAATGATATTACGTGATCGTTTATTTCTTTCGTAAAATTCATTAATAAGATCTTCACCAGCTAGTAAATTGGGTGTAACATTAGAGGAGGCTTGATTTGCAGTCAATTCAGCAAATTTCACTTTCAGATCTCGAATTTCATCTTGTAAATTATTTATTAATAGTAACAGCTTTGGGATTTGTTGCATTCCCGGTTCACACTCAAAACATATATACTTTAATTTACGCCGAGATGAGGTGTGTGATGAATAACATTTTGTCTCAGTATCCGATAATTCGGAACAAGAACAGTGTACGAGCCTGCCACAACAGTCGCAAGTGATAAACTTATCCGTTTTTTCATTAATTGCCCCATTACATTTAATACATAACATGTTTAGAATTTCGACAAAGAAATCAAATGTTGTAAGTGCTATATGTATTGATATGCAGGGGAACAGAGACAGGGACACACTTCACAACGATCGGGCCGATAATCGTTGACTTACAGACACACAAGAGGGCCGCGGAAAAGGATTAAGAGAAGAAAACGATAGGATAATATCAATACAGTAATAACTAACAAATAAGTAAATTTGATTTTAAGCAATTTAATGTGATAGATTTCAAGCAAAATGTAAAAAAAAAAGAAAAAAACAGGAATAAGTTCGTGAAAGAAAAGAGCGCTAGGATGTGTGAGTGATAACAGAAAACAAAAATGTAATGTTTCTTACCAAGTTAGAGAAAAACTTGAAAGAATTTAACAGAAAACACAAACTCTGCACTTAAGGTAATAATAACTACGCAATATGAAATATTAAACTTAATTTTAAACGCGTTAATTCAAGATTAAAATCAGAGCTCTAGCACACGTGTGCACACAGCTGAGATATCTATATACATTTCAAGGAATAAACAATGAACATAACTGCTTCAAAATTTACCACAAACTTATGGATCTGTTTCAAACTTTATCACACAAATTAATTACTATCATTCATAGATGTGTATGGTAGATTTTGAAACAGTTATTTCTTTTATTACAACATATACCCCATATTTTTCACAAACTGTTTGCGAAAATCCGGTACATTGGTGTAATTTGCATCTGTTACGTGCATCAACCCACACTATCCAATGCCCACTTTGATCCAACCGAACGTCTATTGGGGGTCCATGTTGTGCTGAACCACGTCTCCTTTTTCTCTGATCTCTTCTTCTAGAGGCTTTTGAGAAGAAGGTCGTCTTCTTTTGTTTGGTAGTGTACTATAACCGACATTTAGAAGATAAAAAGCTAATTCCTTTCTGAACTCGTAATGAGTAATGGCCGACTTTTCCGGGTTTTTCGCTTTCATAACTGTTTTGTATAAGGTCCAGCTATTTACAAGGGTCATATCTATCAGATGATAAAATATCCGCATGTACATATTTCGTATTCTTCAAGTATAACTTATGTCGTGCCATGTTTGCAAAAACTCTAATGTATGCGGATGATACTTCATTCCTAGTAAATCCAGGAAAAAATAGTAAGGAAAACCCTGTTGACTACGTGGTGGGCGAGACACAGGAATGGCTTTCTGCAAATAAATTAAAAATCAATCAAAGTTGGCAAAACTCAGTTACTGTTTTTTACCACCAAGGCTCCGGCGAAGGAGGCGGTGAAGCTCTTAGGGATTTATCTGGATAGTGCTCTAATATGGACTATACACAGTGATAAGATCCTTCCTAGGTTAGCGAAATATATGCCATCCGAAGGATAAGAAAAGTGGCCGGGGAGGAAGCAGCCCGCACTGCTTTTACTCTGTTGGGGAGGATCAACAATAGCAGAGAGGGTATTTCTGCAACAAAAGAGAGGCAATAAGAGCAATAAAGAATGTAAATGCAAGAGTTAGTTGCAGAGAGCTATTTAAACAACCACATATACTTACCCTTCCATCCTGTTACATACTAACATGTCTGCGTCACATACATAGATCTATAAATTTCCCTACACACAGAGATATCCATTCTTATGACACTAGAAATAACACAGATATGATTGCCCCACTTCGCATCAATCGTACGCAAAAGAGCATGAACTATGTAGCGGTGAAACTATACAACTCCTTACCAAAACGAATGAAAACCTGGACCAAAGGGCGCTTCAAAACAGCCATACGAGAATTTCTCGTCTCTTGAAGCATCTATCCGTGTGAGGAGTTCTTCACCCAAATTACTGATCTCGCGTAGCCATTGCCTACATAGCCTAATTACTTTGTCTTGTTTTGTTGCCATTTTGTTGTTCTGTTTTTATTTATACAATGCTTTTATCCATCTCTATACTTGTGAGTTTGTTTTTATGTTTTCTGTATTGTTTGTGTTATATTTATATTTAATTTTTAATAATTTGATTAAATTTGCTGTACCTTACAACCTTTTGTAAATAAATTGAATTGAATTGAATGGACCTGCTCTCCGACTATAGCCGATCACTAATATCGACCCTATATGCAACAAACAATCTCTAGACAATATACCATCAATTACCTGAGATGTCATTGAAAAAATGGAAGGTACATTTAAATATATTTTTGATGTTTGCAACATTGCTGCAATTGCGTTTAAACTATATTTACATGTACCGAAATTTTATAAAACATTACCTAAAAACATTTATAGGTCAGTGGCGGCTCGTGGATAATTTGTCAGGTGAGGCGATTGCAACAGCTTAAAATTTTTTGATCACAAACAAAAGTTGAATAGATTTCCACGTCACCGTTGATTGTATTTCTGAGATACGTCTTTATACGTTTTAAGCAAGAAAAATTTCTTTCAACTGATACACTTGTGGCAGGAGTAGTCAAAATTAAACTGAAAAGCTTGTAACTTTCTGGAAAAATGTCTTTATATTCTGCATTAGTTAGTTTCAAAGTTTTATCTGCATCCATATTATTAAACTGTTCATCCCAATTCAAAATTGAAAGTTCGTGAATCAACCTGTCTTTATCAAATATGTTGGGATATACTTTAAATAAACAATTTGAGTGCTTTCTTGGGAACATTTTTAGAATACTCAGAATACTTTGAAGGATCAACACGAACTAAAAATTCTAATTTACTTAAATTAGCAAAACGAGTATTTAATTGCAAAATAACGCTATCAATAATTTCATAAAATAAAAGTTTGTATTTATTAAAAATTTCTTCCTCAACCAATGGTAACCCCCCCCCCCTCCTCCCTCCCTCCCTGTCTTCTGGAATTCAGTAAGTTTTGTGCAGATGTTAAAAATCTCGGAAAATTTTATTTCATTTCTGAAGTTCTTTATACCCAAGGATGCAATATTTATTTGTTCTGAACAATATTTAATATTTGAACATTTCTTTTGCAAAGGTACCAAATTTGGAATAAAAGATCGGTGCAAACAAAAATTTCATGGTATATGAAAGTCAAAATTGTAAATTCAAAATCATTAAATTGCTTGAGAAAACCTTTTGCTGCATTAATGGATTCCGATCCCGAATCAGGGCCCCTCTACAATAGTTTGAAAACTAAAATTAAATTATTCCACTCTTCGGCTACTAAATTCAAAATTTTCGATCGCGTGTACCGACGAGTTTCAGCAGCTAAGACAGTTCCTCGTTGCGTTTTATTAAACAATGAAAAATTTTCCCAAAAAATTTTCGCGATTAAATGAAGTCGAACTTTCATCATGACCTCGAAATGATAGTTTCTGCTTGCCTAAAATTAAAGTTACATCAATTAAGTATGTTAATAACAACCGATTTTTCCTAACGTTTTCATTATATAAAATTTTATTAAAACTAACATTTTCTTGTAAAGCTTCTACAACAGTAGATGTATTCTTCTAACCGTTTTTAGCCCCATGAAAATTTTTAATAATGTTCGTTTGAACTTTCATGTAGTTTTGTGCTTCGACTGAAATTTTTTAAATCTTTATAACCGGGAAGGGTTGTCCAAGTGTTTTTAACGTCACTCAAAAGTAAACATGGCCAGCAAAATAAACTCTGTTTATATGTATTGCCACAAAGCCATTTGCACGTTTCGTACCATGATATTTTAAATGATCTTGAATATTCGCGACACTGCCGTTTATTATTTGAAATCATATTGAGAGGTGGTTTGATATTTGCATATTTCAAATTTGACGTTTCTCTACTTCGACCGCCGCACAGTGGTCCCAAATTCCGAAAAGCTGGCCAAAAGTCGAAAAAAAAAGTTCTTATGTAGAAACTTTTAACCATCGGAATAGCTGTAGAAGTACATATAGTGTGTATTGCCAACATTAGAGCAGCCAGCTTCACACCTGTTTGTAAAATTACTTTCTTTGTAACGATCGAGCTACTCACTGCTGAAATCGTGAAGCACAAGAGTAAGTACGTTTTCCAAACACGTGAAAGTTATCGGTTAACATTTTTCAATTCTATAAAAATGGATTCTTTTCTTGAAGATGAATACAACAATAATCTGTTGATCAAAATTATGTTTCACCAACGTGCTAATAAATCATGTTAATCTTATTTGACATAATTTAGAAATTTATTTTAGAAAGTCGTTAGAAAAAGGCAAAAGAGTAAAAGTCTTGATGAATCTTGCTCGAAACAAATTGTAGGGCTGTTGATTGAATATTTCTCTAAAACATATTAAGGTAGTTGGCTGCCATAGCTGCCTCTAAGGTTTTTATGCTAGATTTTGTGTAATGATGCCAGAAATCAAGTGAAAAGTATGTTGTTTGAAGGGAAAATGTAAAAATATCTACGTTACAACGAATGAATCACAATGAACATGAACATCAAAAACAGTATACAGGAGTAGGCGGCCATATTTTATAATCATATTTTGTATCATATACGTATGTGATAAATTCATGAGACAGTTTTGGAAAAAAATGGGCACATAAGATATGTGTAGTTAGGAATATAGAAATAATTGGTAATATTTGTGGTAGATTGTTTTCTATTTCTGACAGTTATTTTCTGATTATTTAACGTAACTTTTGACATTTCAAGTATCAATGTATTACAGCAGTAAATGGGATGTGTTCCAACTATCGACGGATGTTCGCGCAAATTGCGGATAGTGTAACACACTCTTTGCTGAATGCGCCTTATTGTCAATTGCTGTGTCTGTTACCATCAATCCATGAAAAACGATAAATCAAAGATGCCAGAACGCTATAAAATTTTCGCTAATGAGAAAATTGACTTTTGACAGACTTAAAATAAAATTAAATAAATTTTTTTTTACTGTTTTATATGTTACTCGTTATTTCACTAAGTGCTCAGTTTAAATACTTATTCGAAATAAGCGCCTTACTCATATACCGAGAATGCAGTTTTGTACTAAGGAGTCCGACATTTTGGATCCCCCATTTTGTTTTTTTTTTTCAAAAATAGCCTTCATATTGGTAATCAGCGACTTGGAAAACTCTCATATACCGAGTTTCGTGAATATAAATGTAGTTTTACATTAAGTAAGTTCGACATTTTGGATCCGCCATTTTGTTTTTCCAAAAATTGTCTTCACATTAGTAATCAGCGGACTTGAGAAACCCTCATATACCGAGTTTTCATGAATATAAATGCGATTTTGTATTAAGTAGTCCGCCATTTTGGATCCGCCGTTTTGTTTTTCCCAAAAATGGCCTTCATATTGGTAATAAGCGACTGGAAAACCCCTCATATACCGAGTTTCGCTAGAATCAAATAATAGCTTCATATTTTGGCCAGCTTTTCGGGATTTGGGACCACTGTGCGCCGTGAAAATGACGTTTCGAGCAAAGACATAATAACTGAACAGATAACTCATTCGTCTCAATTCTTACGAGTCCCTGGTCATTATTTGAAGTGTGAAATGCGAAAATTGATATAATTTCTTCTAGAAATTGTTTTTAAATTTTTATTATATTTGAAATAATATGTCCAAAATTTTTAATATGTATTAGTCAATAAAATTTTTTTAAAAATTTTTCCCGGTTAGGCGCCGCCTCAGTTGCCTCACCTGACCAGCCGCCACTGTTATGGGTATATACATTGTTTGGTTATCTTTTCCATTTCATGCGCAATTACATGTCACTCATGTGTAATAATTTATTATGCGTACCAAAATGTGTTTCTCTTTTTAGAACTTGATTAGATTATTCTTAAGACGCGTACACCCCTCATAATTCAACAACCCGTAAAATTACATCGCTCTCCACCTACAAAAGCGTCGTAACTCTTATCCGGCATTCTTTCGCAACGATAAAGCCATTCCAATTTAATTCGAAACATTCACGCGTAACTCGCACATCGTAAACATTTAATTGACTTCGCGCCCAAAAACCGTGGGGGCTAAGCCGTTGCTTAACAGATGCGACACTCTTCTCCTTTTATTAGTGGTACCCAGCTTCTTCGTTTCGTTTTATTATACAATGTAGTATGCGAATGAAAGTAATGAGCTCGCGGTCAATTTATTTTTATGGCTATTCCTTTCTGGGTGCGCGCGCGCGTGCACGGCAGGAAGCGTTATTAATTTCTCCGCCAAATGAGTGCCTCGTAAATACCGAAGAAAAGCCGAATTGTTACACTCCGGTGTATTTTGGGGTGCCTTTTGCCGCAATAATTATCACCGCTAGAGCGCAGACAGGAAGTTTTTTTTTCATTTTTGTACCCTCATTTCCCGGAGGCAGTTTTCGGGCGCCCCCTAGCGGAAAACCAAGATTGTTGTTATTAAAATTTTATGTTGACGCAAAGTCTACATAATTGGATTGTAATTTCTCGTGCGCAGGCCGGTGTTACGGTATGCTAATGCGGTGGAACTCTCTTGCATTATAAATAGGAAAAAATTGTAAACGTTTTAGTAGTTATTTTTAGAATGACCCACAGCAAATATTTTCGTTGTAAGCTGACAAGCAATCATGGAACTTATGTTACGATCGCCTTAGGGCAGTGCTTTGTGAGTTGTGTTTGAATAAATGGGTTTTTCAACCGTTGTTGGTGGGTAGGATGGTTTACGTTTTAACGTACACTATGATTATTTAAATACGTATCTGCAGATGCGCAACTATACATTTGTAAAGATTAGGTGCTCCACTAGATTTCTTCGAGTTGTTTTAATTTTAAAATTACCTTATTATTATATCAGTTCTGAAGTTTTAATTTAAAATACTTTCTTATAAGCTAAATTACACCTAGATTAATTTAATAATATGTATTAGCATTTGGGAATACTCACAGTTAAATATATGTACATTATTCCACGCGAATACAATTATGCTCTAACTGATAAAATTAGAACTAACGATTACCAATTACGTATTAAATTTTACAAATTAAAATAATTTGTAACACTGTTATTAAAAAGTCGTATGATATGTTATTTTAAGGGTTGACATGATTCTTGATTAAATAGATGAAACCTTTCTTGAATGATAGAAGTGACGTTTTAGTAAACGTATTTAGAGTTTGCAAATACATATACACATTCGGCCAGTAAACATTTATAATCGGACAGTAAACGTATGCATAAAAATTCGCCTTAGTTACCAAACGCATTGCAGTGAGACACGGCTCTTTTTCACTCCTGGCCGCAGTCTTTCCAAACACTGAAAGCGTTAGGTACTAATCTAGCGGCATTAATGAATGTAGGTCTTCGCTGTTATCAGTTGTGTCTTCTCACCTCGGCCTTTTATTTATTTCTTTTTCATTTAAAATATTCATAATCTTTTTGGCTATTCCATTTCGTTTTTCTTTTTTTCTTAATTCTTTATTTTAAATTCTTTCCGCTACATATATATGCGAATAACAGGAGAAAAATAATTAAATATAGTAATAATTAATTGTAGTAAATTAGTCGTTTTATATCTGCTTTTCAAATTAACCCAATCTCAACTGTAGTAACAGTATTATAGTCAAGTGTGATTCCACGTGTTGTGTCTTCAATTATCGAAACGTAATGACGAAAAAATTTTGCTTACACAGCAAAGGGTGCACGATTGTTTTTGCAAATAGCTTTCTGTAATGAGCGTATAAGCACGTGAACCGCAATAGCATGACCTGCTGGATGTTCCTATTTGACGCTGTTAATTTTTTATGAATCTATGAACGAACCCATACCCTTAATGACCTACCCAAAAAAAAAACGCTAGTAAGTATAACTACTAAAACACTTTTGCACGTATGTGCAAGAGTGCGACATTATGGAGTAGTGCCAGGAAAAAAAGAGGCAATTTGTTCAGGAATTCCCTAAATTAAAATAGTGGTTTTAATTCATTTTAAAAACTTTTTCTTATTTTTTTTTCGGATTATTTTATTTAATTTTTTATAAGTATCTCTATTCTCTTTAACGTTTAGAAGTATATTTTTAATTGATATTATAAGATTTCTTTTTCATTTCTTTTTAATATTTTATTTTAGAACGTTGCAAATCTTTGTATTGTATTGATTGTTATCCGAAGTTTATTTATTTGGATATTTTGTTTCTACAATAGCATATTTATTGCACAACGGCTAGTATGGAAAACAATAAGTACCACTAAGTTCTGTATATTATAAATAATACGAAAATTTGCATTGTAGCATGTAACATTAATGGGGTGCAATTATTATCAGTAAAAGTGTTCCAAGTAGCAACTTTGAAATGTTTACTCCATGAGGGCGGGCTTGTGAATTCCAAAGTCAAGTGGGGCTCAACGTCGACTGTTGGGAAGGGAGGAAGTAGGCCGTACAATTTTTCTTATGATCAGTACGATTTCACAAGCTGTAGCTAATTTTGCATGGAAACGCGCATTCAAAATGATGCCATGCTATACCTGTATACTATTATAACACTGCAATTCTGAATATTTATATCGTAAAATCTGTAAGTTCCGAGTGCTCGTAAACATATTTTTTTTTCAGATTGAAAATATATGCAATTCTATACATGTCTGTAAAGATCCGATGCGCTTTAATAGAAAATATATGATATCTTCAGCAACGCTATCATTAGCTGTCATTGTTATTTAATGTTGAAAATTTATTGTTATATTGTTGAAAAATAAGGAAACTAATGAATGTTCCTTAATATTGTAACTATAGCAAACTAAAAATTATTATTGCAAAAGTTCATTTAAATTTTACTTACATCACTGCATCAAAAAGACTGAAACGTGCCAGGACAAAGACTACCAGTGTTGAGCAATACAATATATATATATTTGACTTTTATAGAAAACGATTTTTATTTTATACAATTTTGGCGTTCCTTGGCAACTGAAAGTGTTGATTTTAACTCACTTCCTTTTCTATGTACAATTATTGGAATCAAATAAAAGATGTGTAGAAAACGTACAGGAATTTAATAAAATTGCGCAATCTTTTTGTAAAAATTATCTAAGATTTCGAGAAAAGAAAAAACTCCATTTTGAAATTGCGAAATATAGATTTGAAAATTCGCAATTCATGTTTGAGGATTACTTCCAAGATAACCTAATAAGTAAATCAAGTTACGGGTTACTTGTCAATGTTACCACGTATCTGTGAATCTTTACTGAGGCTTACTTAATAGTAATGCTAACTTTAGAACAAAGAATTTACCACGTGCAATGTTATGGAGCGTCTTTCAACTTTGCAATTCAAATATTTCAACAGAAATTTCCTAACCTTCACGTATGCACGAAAGTTGGTAGAAAAAATTGTAATAACAGGTAAGGTACATGACATCAACAAAAGAAAAGGGATTATTCTAAAGTTAACATTACTATTAAGTAAGCATCAGTAAAGATTCACAAATACATAATGACATTGATAAATAATACGCAACTTGATTTACTTATTTAGATTATCTTGGAAGATAACAGGATAATCTGTTTTAACCTTGTTCAGTCCACCCGGGAAAGCACTGTATATCAGAATGGAAATATCTGAAAATACACGACGGAGCACATTTCGCTCTTCCGGTTAGGCAGTATTTGGACGAAAGATTTCCAAACCTAACTCCATCAAACTATTGTTTATGGAGCTGGTTTAAAAAGTAGGTGTACAAAGTGAAAGTCGACACTCGAGATGCATTAATGCGCCTTGTTATAAATACTGCAGCCGATATCAAAGGAAGACACGAAGCAATCAGAAGAGCAACGGGCGCCCTTCTAGAACGATCTATTAAATGTTTTGGAGGTCAATGGTGAAATTTTATAACAATTATTATAACAACTGTAACAAAAAGATTTAAAAAAACATGGTAATTTTGTAAATTTTGTAATGATGCAGTAACTTGAAAACAAATGACGATTGGTTAACAAGATATACTCCTGTAGGATCGCACCAAACTGCGGGAGTATACGGAGTTTGATGGGATCCTCATCACTCACCGTATATCTATTGTGTCTAAGAAATGATGACTACTATTTCGAAGAAAAAAATATAGATTTAGATTGTCCTAACATCAAAAAATTAAAGACCTATAATTAAACATCCACATTTTTATACTCATCCTTTATAGCTTAGAAATACTGGGAAAAGGTTTTGTAGTAATTATAATACTAGCAACAAAAAAAAATTGGCAATATAGCTAGTTGCAAATCTTTGCAATCTTTAAATATTTACCTTTTCATTTACCTACCAGGGATTTTGCTACCTTTATGTAGAAATACGCAACACCCAATCTGCGTGGGCGCACCTTACGTAACACGAGAAAGAAAGAAAGGCGTAAGTTTCCAATCAACACTGAATCACAAAGCTGCATAAAGTAATTGCCAAGATTTAGTTGCAAAGCGATATATTTGACGTAATTTGTGCAGATAATAAGCATTTACGTGATTGATAATGTAGGTTACTGCACGCAACTACGGGCCAAACGTTCCCGTGTTCATAAATTACTCTCACTGGTGTGCGTAAAGAGGTCCAATAAAACGGCGGGAGATTCTAATTTGCAATGTCTTTACAATTTGTTACAAGTACGTCTACATGTAACTGCACAACATATAGGCGGACAGTAAATAACGGTTCCTCATAAAATACGCTTGTAGTAAAATAATTCTGTTCCATATTGCTCAGAATAGAGAGGTTGAATTATAATTTAGAGGTCTTGAGATTTCTACTTGCTTTGAAGTGATACAATTACCGATGGTGCAATATGTGGGAGATAGAAGAAAAACGGATAGTATTCTGTAAATATATAAAATGAATTAGATTTATTGCAGTTTTTTTCCCATTTGTAAAAAGTGTAGTCTTATCACGTATACTATGTATATTTTTATTCTCGCATTTATGAATTTATCTTATGTGTTATGTCTCGTTTTCGTACGATCGTGTTGTTTTCAGTCGATAACAATGCCAAACAATCCAATTAAGGAATTTTCGATTTTAGATCGCGAATATGTTTTTGTAAGCATTAATCTACTAAAACAGCTTTCAGCATTAATTGCTGTAATTGTATTTTTTCGGCAAAATTCTCAATGCTACTCTTCTAAAAGTACTTTTCTCCTAACTAACAGGAAATACCAATAAACTTCAGTCTCACAAATTCTTTAATCTTCAAAAACACAATGCACATTTCATTAGTTATGCTAACATCTTCAGGTGTACATACAAGTGTATTGTCAAATACCAAATGCGTAAATATAGTAAGTATATAATAATATACCTAAATAAGTTACGATATATATTATCATTTTACCTCCTCCTTTGTTTATATACTTTTCTACGATGCATATTCAAGAAAGCTTTCATTTAAAACGAAAAAGCACTTAATTTGCAGTGGCCGAAGATTCTTAAAGAATAACTTCATTTAAACTGGAGTAAATACTACCAAACTACTTGATACTTCTCAAGCCTAGTATTTTCCTTCTATGTAACATGGTTATAGTAGCATATGCTTTGGATAGTACTATTAACTGTTTCATTAGTGTAGTACAAACTTAAAAAATGTTGTACATACTTGCAGCATTAGCATCTACTATGTTTTATGCATTCCACATGCATAAACAGTCCAAGACCACTAGGCAGATCCATAGGAAAGACACGTGGAAAGGTTGAAGAAAATTAAAAATTACTTTGTATGAAGAGCCTATATAATCAAGATATATACACGGTAGAAAATATTTTTATAATCCATTTCTGATTCTGTGTGAGTAATATAATTCGAAATAAAAAAAAATAGAAAAGCCACTCCACCTTATCACAAAATTCTTTTATGGATTCATATAGACTTAATGAAGCTTTCATTAAAGAATTTGGTGATAAAGTGGGTAGTTTTTTTTACGTTCCTAAAAAAAATATTTGTTAATTTTAACAAAATCTATATGTATCCACAAGGAAATTTTTTAAATTTAACGAATAGGGAAGTTGCTTTTACTTGACTGTAAACATTTTCTCAAAATTTTACAGACGACAGGTGTTATATATTTATATTATTTATTATTATATATTTTGTAAGGTTTGTGAATTTATGTAACATACTTTAGATTTATGGTTACTTTGTACAAGTCGCAAATAGATATTGATTGTACGCAAACTACGTTCTGCTAAATTTACGATAGTTCTTTGCACAACCTCTTCTTGTTGAATGTGCATTTTAAAAGATAAATTAATATATTACATTTGCAACTTACGCAATACTTTTCGTTAAATTTACAATTAAAAATGCCTTTATATCATTGAATCAGTGCCGTAAAATACATCTCCGCATGGCGGGAGGGGCCCCAGGCATCTGAGAGGTTCTCAAATAAGTTTGTTAGCAATATTTTACAGATATACAGCAGTAGGGAAGGGGCCCTAGACAAAAATAGCAGGGGGGAGGGACCTAGATATTTTGCTCTACGCCACTGCATTGGATTATAATATTGGGCTTGGTGAAACCAAGTGCGATTTCTTGATAGGTATATTTATAATTTTGATTTGTGAATCTAGTGAAAGGTATTAGTAGGTTAGTTGACGTAAATTATATTTATAACAAAAAATTTTTCATACTTTTTTTGCATTATAATTTCTGCACAACCTCGTGCTTTGCAACAATCCGTTTATTTAAATAATTTGCGCATTTATTAAAATAGACTAAAATGTAATCTCAAAATATATTATTAGGATGTAAATAATAAAAACATGCGATTTTATATTATATGTATTCTATCTCATCTTTTTATTAAAGTTTTAAATACAATGTTGGAGATATTAAATTAGATCAGACATTTTAAAATATTTTATCCGATACCTATACGGTAGATACGCACCCTTACCAGTCAACCTTGACAATGCCTCAAGTCCGAAACGCGTTATGTATTAAAATAAAAGCTGTTTGAACGCTTTAGTAAGCATGACGCATGTTTGGCAAAAAAAATACCAAAACTAGTTGTAAAAATCTTATGTTTTATCAGCTTCACTAATTAAATTTGGACTTTTACAACATAAATTTTAGGATATCTGTTAATTTTATTGTGAAATTCACTAAAAGCGTCTGCTTATATAAATATGCAAAAAATACAAAATAAATCTTTTGAATTCCCGCCAGAACAGAAGTTGCCGAACATATTGTATTATAATCAGAAACAAATATCAAATTTAGCAAGAAGATTATGTACATTATCTTTAAAACTTCAGTTAGAAATATGCCGGCAGTAATAGTAAAAGCCATAGTGTAGATAATAGCAAAGTTAATCGAGTTAGTCCAGTATTCTGATAACGTCGCCCTGAATTGATGAGTATTCAGCGGGACATGTAATTTAGATGGCCAGTCCGCGTACGTTGTCGCCAAAATAAATATCCAAAATTGAATGTGGTTAAGTATGTACTATCACAGACAAAAGTCTTGACTCAAGTTTGATATAAATAGAGATAGAATCATTGGAATTGCTTCAGTATTTCAATTTTTCTGTCTTTAATTTTGCGTCTTCGATGGTAGATAGATCATGGATATAGTATACCTAGACGCGATACAATAAAAGTTGTCAACCTGAAGCGAAAAAACAGCGTATTCTTCGATTAGAGTTAGCATAAACGAACAGCTGCCAAAAAAACGAAATGCGAGTGTCTGGAATGGATAGAATATTATGTAAAAATGAATTTTATTCTATAAACTTTATTTTAATCTTGTGAATTTACAATCTAATTCTGTTGCAGTTTTAGTTTATAATACTTATAACATTTCTTTACTTGTTCTTCGCCAACTTACTTACTGCTTGCTTAACTTTGTTGTGAGTGAATAACTTTGACGTATGTTGTAATACTGTATATCTTCCTATAGTCCATGTTGACTAATAGTTACGTATTGCTGCTTTTCTTTTGAAAAAAATTGGCTATTATTCGCATATATTCGTCTATGTAGTATGTTCTTGATATCGAAGCAATTACTACAAATTCTATTTTAATTGACATTCCTAAAAACGTGCTACAAATTATAAAGTGCTACTGAAGAATTACTGAAATCCACTTACCTACACACATCGATAAACGATTATTTATTTCTGACGAAGAATATATACCAGCGAATAAGCAAGCAGGTGCTCGAAACACACAAAAGAATATTCATTACTTTAACTTTATCCATGAACCTTATACATCTATTTTCTAAATCTGTCATGGATAATTTAAAAACTAGGTGACAGTTCCAAATTTAAAGTACATTTTCCGTGTCAACTATCGCTAATATAAATGGATCCAGTTTTTATTTTTGTGGGTGTAATCATCATTACCAGTAGGTGTGCACGTATTTACATTTTTTTCTAATCTGTGTGAGTGGTTTCCAGGAAAGCCAATTACGTAAGATCATTTCATTAACCCACGCCATTTTCGTCTATGAATGAGATTGGATATGATCTGTTATTTAATTTACATACACAGCGTGTATTTACGCTACGATATTGCTGAGGCAAATCATCTAGATTTTAAGCAACCTATTTAGTTATTCATTATTTGATAACACCTATCCAAATATGGGTTAATTTCATCTTTTGCACGTGCTGTGAAGGATCATTCAAACACCCATATTGAAATTACTACTATAGAAATGTTCATTTGCAAACTCTGCATATACGAGCAGTGCTTTGTAATTTATATCTCGTACGGTAGAGTTCTGGTTGAAGTGGGAGCAGTTATTACTTATTACACCCAAGCAAAAATGCGTTACGTCATGGAGAGCTATAGGATCGCTTTTGCATTTCCTGTTCCTTCTATTTCGTCCTACTTACTTATTACTTGCATATAATACTTACGCGTTTTGAATGCATAATATGTCGAATGCTGTTTATTGCTAAAGTTGACCTTTCCGTTCTGAGACGAGATTTAAGAACACCATACTAAAACTTTAAAAATATTCATGATAATATCTCTATTGTCTTCGGAGTTCTTGCTTACAATTATCCAATTTGCACTCTATAATTTAATAATTTACAATACTAGTGAAATAACTCAATATAATGTTTTTCTTTAACTTCTGTGTTCATACAGTGTTATTGCGTTTAGATTTTTCTTCAAAAGTTATAAAACTCTTTATTGTTTAATCGTATTTCTGCGCGAATTAAATTGAATGTCTATTACCTATACAATCGAACGAGGATTTGAACTTTTGATATTAATCATAAAATTATTTATGATATATAAATCGTAGAATTTACGTCCAAAATTAGAAAATTTGAAATAAGCAGAGGTGTCAGAAACAACACGAAATGCTAACGTTGAAATGACTAATCCATAAGTGTATCAAATTTTATTTAATAGAAATGGAATATCCATCGTATCCAATTTACGTATTGCTGTGTACTAATTGATTGAAATGAAAAATGCAAAACTGATTTCAAAAAGAAAAGAAAAATTAGCTAGCTCAACAGAAAAAAATTTAAATGAACGCACAAGAACTATAAAACTCAGAGTCACCCTCACGAACTAAAACTTGAATCTAACCACGAAAGTAAATTGTGAGTGAATGAAATCAGACTCTCTTAAATACCCGAAAATTTGTAAAGGTTTAATATAAAATAAAAGAACAGAATTTTCAACCGAATAACGCTAATTAACAATCAAATTTATTTTTCAAAATGGGTTAAATTACAACTTGTGCAGAAAAAAGCCTTGAACTGAAGGTTCTGGCCTAAAATAAAAACTGCACTTGACTCTAAATTAAAATAGGACAATGCTATTTCCTATGCAAAGCAAAAGATTTGTTTGTTCAGGAAGATAATCCAAAATCTTTCAATTTCAATCCACGTGGTTTCAAAAACTAAAATAAACTTGTGGACAAATGCAAGAAATTTACATTAAAGCAAAACTAAAAGCAAGAACAATGCTTCTACTCACCCAGATGAGGTGATTGATAAATAAAAATGAAACAGTAAAATTGAATAACCGAAAATTAACTCTTTAAAATATAATAAAAAAAAAAAAATTAAACAAAAATGTATCTTCCCAAACAAAAATAATAATTGATCTTATATCTACTACGTGTACACGTTAATATATTAACAATTATCACGATAAGAATTCCTTGATTGGCTATATAAAAGAAAATTAATACGAAATGTACAATATCAAAATGAAATACAAAATGGCAACAGAGATATACAAAAATACGTCTACACACGTTAATAGTCGAACAAGGAACTCCTTAACAAAACTCTACAACTGTTTTTCTTACAAAAATCCCTCTCTCAAAATCGTACAACGCAGCCGTATTACAATTTAACAACAATATTGAATAGAATCCGCATAAAAATAACACAAGCAAACAGTAGACAAATTAATGAATGGATTAAAAAAAAACTTAACATAAAATAAATTAAAATGAAACAATAAACTCTTTAACTAAACTTATACAAAATAAACATCAAAAGTTGTGAAAAACTCCAACCATAACAAACAAACTATGTAACTTGAATTACACACTGTGATAACGCGGGTTGTCTAACCACAGCAGTATGTTTATCTTGAAGACGATATGCAATTTGGGTCATTCATATGGGTTCATTTCCACAAATTCTATTACATAGGTAATTAAAATTAAAGATTCGTATAATACAATTCCTAAATAATTTCTGACGTTTGATGACACTTCGTACTAAAACAAGATTTATACCGGTTTATGGAGATTCACGACTTGTACTAACGATTCGAGATCCAACCTCTGATAACAAAATAGGTAGATGAAAAAGGATACAGCTGGTTTCAACTATTTAATAATGAATTTCTAATATACCTGCTGAAAAGCACGTAAAGTAATATAGCTCTCTAAAATATATTTAGATATATACTACTAAATTTCAAATTAAACTAAATACATTTCACAGCCATCTCGAACAAATCCTCTTTAGCTGAAACAAATAGAGAATTATTGAAATTAGGTAAGTACTTATTAAGGGGTACATTTCCTTCCTAGCATAGAAATGCAGGGGCCGCATTGACTATGAAATACAGTCCTCTAAAATAATATTAAAAGGCGGATTTGATTTTAAATATATAGTATACAATACACATCAACTTTAAGGAAATAAGGTATGAAATAATGGTCCATTTTCTCACAAATTCTTTTCAATTAAAGCGACCGGTTCTTTTTCTAAATGAGGACATCCTTAGGCAAGAATTAAAAGCAGATTAAGAATAGTG
Source organism: Protaetia brevitarsis (assembly GCA_004143645.1). NCBI lineage: Eukaryota > Metazoa > Arthropoda > Insecta > Coleoptera > Scarabaeidae > Protaetia > Protaetia brevitarsis. Next base: position 1,282,710 of record RXPK01000145.1, on the reverse strand, counting down.
AAATTGTAAAATATAAAATTAAATTATACAGCAAACAAACATGTACAATTCAATTTTATATATATAAAGCTTAAATGTTTCCCACAGTCATCAATTTTTTTCCGGGACCCTGCACTGTTTTTAATTAGTTTATATATTGTTCCAAAAAGGCACTTTGGTTAATTGCGATGCTCGATCAATATTCTTGGTTTGTGTTTCATTATTTTCTTCCATATTTTGAGAATTATATGTTTTGCAACTTGTAATAAATGCTTTCTCTGCTGCACTCCGATATCATCATTATCGACATTATAATTACTAACACTGTTAGTAAAAGGTCGGCAAATGCATGCTCATGAAGAAAGTGAGAAAATTTAAAGATGTATACAGCAGTAAATGTTAACAATTAATGATAAATAGACTAAATATTAGATGCATATATATCTACCCACTGAATACCCTTAAAATTAATGAAATACCTTCATTAATTTTAACCATCGCTGAAGTAATCTGTCAGTTTGATGATTCATAAATATCTCATTAAGATGATTTCATAATTATTAATGAAAGCTGTTTAATTAAATTAATTTTATTGTGTATCACAAATAATTTAAAATTAAAATTACGCTTTACACATAATAAAAGAGATTACAGGAACATTCCAGGTAATTTTACGCCTGGAATATTACTATAATTTTCTTGCTAAAGAAATTTACAATTTTATAATTATACATGAATGTAAAAGTATACTAAATACTACTAATGCTTTTTGTTAAAATTCCAGTGTTGCGTTCTCTATAATTGCTCTACAGTTACATACATCTTTGCATTCTGCGCTTGTAATGTTTCTTAACACAGGTAGGAAACGTCATTTTCGAATACAACTTGCTTATACTCAGATGATATTTTTGCAAAAATATTGGCAAAATCTTCATAGAAAAAAAAATTGGGAATATTAATGTTCGAAAATAATTGTATGACATTAAATTACAATGAACGTAAAGAAAAAACAACATGCCTGCAGAATACGTATGAGAGAGGACACTGTCAGTTTAATGTACCTGTGACTGATCACATTCAGAAACAAATTCTCCCCTCTACCTGCTATCGTACATAAAATTACAGTTTTAACAGTAATATTCATATTGCAAATTAAATTTACAGGAAAATATATTCGAACCAAACAAATACAGCAAGCCTACTTTAAAAGCGATATTACCGTAAGGATACTGCAAAATAATAGTCATTTTATTGTAATATCACAATATTTCTTTTTACTGTGTACTATAGGGCCATAATTTACAGTTAATGCGGTCCCCTGCATTCATATGCTGTAAGCGGATTCTTCTTAAATTAGGGGTCAGTTAATTATCACAACAAAAGCTGCAAAAACCCATTGCATCAAGGACATATTGCTTCCTATGCCATAAACCAGGAATATTCTGATATTTTGTTGTTGCATTTTGTTTAAAGACTAGGTAGGTAAATTTACTACTATACAGAGTGTAACAGCTATAAAGGTAAATAGAATAATATTCAATGGCATGTACGATCGAATAATCTTCATGCACAAAGAGCCTATCTGTAACCATTAAAGAGGAAAAACATATTTTAGGAATACCTGGGCTAAAGCCGGGCCTGTGTCCGACGTAAACACTGCCCCGAAAAAAACCCGACTATATCACTGTTGCTGTTAGTATCGAATGTAGAAGCTAAAAGTGAACGAAATCAATTAAAAAGGATCCACTGGAATGTTTGGTAGCCTTTATTAAAATCCATCTCTCGATCAAACAAAAGCAAAAGAAAAAAATCAATGGTTTTTATAGCTATCGAATTCGTATATCCAGAGAAACACAACGTCTTATCAAAACATTAAAGGCAATACATATTTACTTTTTGGAATGCTTTTGGGAAATAAGAAATGCTTGTTTTGGAAAAGATATTGCTATTTTTATATTAAGTGCCTTACCTTAATTTATACAAGTAAAATTTGAGAAAGTAGATATCGGGATATGGTTACAGTAATGCTTTTAATAATAGAAAGCGAAATTAATACATTGTATTACATACATACATAATATTCACCCTGTTTAGTTTAATGTAACGTTTTCTTACATCAAGATCCGGACTAAATAATTTTTGGACCGCAATTTTTGTTTCTAAATAATAAAATCAGCTTCCGGTACATTTGTATTTTATATATCGTACACAACTGATTTAAGTAAATATATTTCTTTAAAAAATTTTACTTCTTTTAAATATATCTGTATTTGAAATAAGAAATTATTCTTGTATAGAAACAAATATTTTACTTGGTTGTAATCGATAATATTCTTGGTTAATAAGGCTTGTTCTAAGAAAAATATATTTTCTCCAACAAACAAATTTTTCGATCTAAGAAATAAAAGAGGCAACGAAAGAGTGGATCAGATATTTGAATTAAGAAAATAAATTCTTTTATTAAGGATTTTAATATTTGTGGTAAATCTTGTAAGTACTTATGTTAAGGTGAAAATTCGTTTTAAAAAATATGATGTCATTTTTGGGTTGGGGTGAATTTGGCTACGTGATACTCGAACGATTACCAATGATGCAGTAGTTGTATGCCAGTGTTGGGCAAGTTAGGGGAAGTGAATAAATTTCTACAGCGATTATACGAGCTCGTGTTTTGTCGACTCTCAGTAAATCACTAGTTAACACTGCTCCCCACTCAAGGCACGAATAAACACGAGAGTGTCTAGTTGTTGTAGAAATTTATTCACTTCTCCTATCTTGCCCAACACTGTTATGTGCATGTATCGAATATAGAAATATGAATTACGGAGGTGGTAAGTACGTTAAATTGTATATATAATAGTAGGAAGTCGGTAAGTAATTCAAGGTTTAACTGCTTTATTTTCAAACTGCAGAGTCGTACTTAAGCTTTTTGATAATGAAAGTTTTTGAAAGGTAATTATCTTTTGCTAATTTATAGAATTACTTAACGTATATTCAATTAGAGATTTAAAATTTGCCTACCAATTCTTAATTCATCTGCATTTACTGCCCCTAACGAGGCTACAAATTGTCGAAAAAAAGCATTGGAAACACCAGCTTTGTAAGCAAAACAGCATTTTTATCCATGCGAAGGTGTGTTTTGCTTTTGTAAATCAACATATCCTGTCTAATTTCCTAATTTCTCTGATTTAAGTAATCTTAAGTTTTCTTGGTCTGCAACAAACCTTTAAAAAGTAATAATTAAAAGAATATAGAATGTTTGCTAGCCATGAGCTGTATAAATTAATAAATAAATAATTATAATTATGTTGTTTAGTTGAGGTGAAAAATAAAAATAAAAACAGCATGGTCCTACATTCGAATGCTTGGTTGCATTAACAAGTTGGTAAAAATATACCAACTATTATACTACATCTTCTTTTCTACTATTTATGTGAAGTGTATGTATTCATTGTAAAATAATGTATCTCTTCAGATACCTGAAGATTTTGAAATGTTAATAAAGGAGCAACAAGTGACTGTCGATATCCGGAAGAACAGCTGAAGATTAAAGTGTAATTAAAGGATCTAGAAAATTCTATTGCGCGTTGCGGAAAAGTAGAAAAATGTATAGTCTCTTTGTTAGGTGTGTGATATAGTGCTGTAATACGTTTTTTTCTATAACGCCAAAATTATAAATAAAAAATAAATTTATATTCCGAATAGCTTTTTTGGTTTTTGTTTTTGAAATATAAATGATGTTATAATAATAGTAACATTATTATTATGGTAAGTAAAGAAATGTAAAAACAATCTGAAAAGAAGACTTTCACTTGAACTAAATATATTTTGAAAGAAGATTGTGGTTTTATTACAAGGCTGCTATATTTTCTAAAATTGTTTTTTTATATATAAACAATTTACGACTAATACCAAATAGAATATTAAATAGAGATATATATCTAGTATCCATTTTGATGTTAGTGGCAGGTTTTATATACATGTGAAAATATACATTTTAGAAAACAGCAATATTGTTGTAAATAAAACTACAATCTTTTTTCAAAAATAACAAATATTTAGTTCAAGTAAAATTCTTCTGTTCCCAACCAAACTTAATCTCTTGAATTAAAAGTGTATTTCTTCTTTAGAGTAAAATTCAAATTTCTTTGCAAGAAAATAAAGCTTCATTCAAAAAAAATAAAATTCTTGTACTAAGATATGTATGTACACCAGCGACACTTTCTAATTGTACGACCTACAGCATAAAATAGAGCCTATATGTTTAGCATGGATAGTAGACGGTTCTATGCATTCATTGCCGTCTTCGAAATATATAAACACAGATGTGCGGTCTCTGTGTTTTAAATGTAAAGAAGAAGGCAGTAAGTAAACATAGAAAAACATTTAAATTATAAAATAGAGGCAAATAAATACATCAAAGGCGCATACTTCTGCTTGCCGACTTACATCGTTTGGCACAATTGGAAGTTTTTCAGTTGCTTACCTTAAATATAATATTGTATACGAACAGATGTTGTTTTCTTTACACATCCCTACAGCTTTACTAAATATGTTTGTGTTTTTTAATCTAATTGATTCATAATGATTGTTTTCATATCTATTTTTAAAACACCGCGGCTTCGTTTTTCCATATTAACATAATGAAAATTAATATATATATACGGTAACCGGCATAAATATTGCAACATATGGGATTTTTTTATTATTATTAAAATATTAATAATTTTTTTTTGGAGATAGGTTGTGCATGTATAGAAACCCCAAAATTTATTTTGACATACGTCAGGTGACCACTACTATGGCGGTAAATTTAAAAAATATGTTATGAATTTAAAAAAAAGTGAGATTAAATGACATTATGTCCAAAAAAGTTATTTGAAAAAGTTGCTTGGAATTCAATTCTGAGGCTGTGTGCAAATTTGTGTGAAGATATTTGAAAAAAAAATGAAAATCACAATTTTTCCAAATATTGTTTAATTGAATTACATATTTCCATTTTTCTCGTTTTTAGCAGCTCAACAGCAGTAATATTTCTAAATCTGGTTGATACTCAAACAACTTTATCAATTTTATCAATATGTAATTCAATTAATCAAGATTTGGAAAATTGTGATTTTTCAATTTTTTAAAGTATCTTTACAAAACTGTAAAAAGTTTTTCCGGGCTGTTGAGCCGTGGTCTTGTGGAATTACTTTCGTACGCTTCGTTCACATTTGCAGTGAACATCTTTAGCGGCGAGGTCGAAGTTTCCTTCGTGATGGCTCGTCGTTTAGTTATCTTTACAAAAATTTGCATACCGCCTCAGAATTGAATTCTAAACAACTTTTTCAAATAACTTTTTTCGATATCATGTCATCTAACCTCACTTTTTGGAGATTCACAACATATTTTTTCATATTTACCGTCATACTAGTGGTCACGTGACGTGTGTCAAAATAGATTTTGGGGTTTCTAGACATGCACCACCTATCCCCCAAAAAAAATTTTAGTGTTTTAATAATAAAAAAAATTCTATATGTTGCAATATTTATGCAGGTCACTCTATATAAAGTAATCGTTAATTATTAATTTAAACCTGCAGTTTATATTTATACCTATCACTGGTGTTCGATTTACGACTAATTCAAATTTTGTATTTCTTTTGAAAAAATATTGTGGGACTTTTGAGGTAAAATCTTTGGAACTAGGGAATTTATAATCGAAATATTATTTTATCTTGTTATTATGATATTAATAAAAACGCACTATTACTATAATCAATAAAAAATATTTCTGACGAGCGTAGAACTTCGTTCTAATATGTGATATAAAAATCGTGGTTTTGAATGCATCCTCGCTATATCTCTTTCATTATTTAATGTCAAAGAAGGAAGCCGGAGCAAATTAAGAAATCGATATGAAATCATCATACATCAATTAGATTAAAAAATATAAGCATAACGGAGATATGCTTTACTGATTTCAGTATAACTGGATACCTTAAATATTTTTCATGCGATCCATTTTGAAACGTTCATTATTATTTGCATACGTGTAAAATGAATAAAAGTAGTAAACCCAGTGATATTGCTATTTATTGTATAATTAACATGCCTTTGGTCTAGTTCCTAGTCGTTGTTCAACTGTAAAATGAAAATACCTTTTAAAATCATTTAATAAGACTACAGTTATTGGAAATACTTCAAACATCAAATAAATTTATTTCTACGCAAAGATAACAAATACATAATAGATGCATTCAACTTCGCACATTAATAAATCCAGCCTAAGCTTTTTTTAAAATAACAGACAGCACATCTGTGTTTACACATTTCGAAGCGGCCGGTTAATGCATAGATCTGTCTACTACCCACGCTAAACATATAGGCTCTATTTTATGCTGTAGGTCGTACAATTAGAAAGTGTCGCTGGTGTACATACCTAGGCTGAGACTGCAATGTTTCAACTAATAGTAAGTTTTATTTAATTCAATTAGACATCATGACAAAATATCAATTTTTCCATGAACATCATTATAGGATTCGTCGTAGTGAGTACTGTAACAGTTGTTTTGTTCCCATTTATGTGCATTGTAAGACGATTAATCTTCATTCGCATATATATGCCGAAATTGTTTGTATATGTAAGAGAGAAATGAATGCCATCTAGTGCATTAGGCAGCCACTTTACGAAAAGTGGATGCAGCATACATTATCTCCAAACACATTATCATTTATATTGCGCAGATAAGGGTGCATTAATACTAAAATTTGTATTCTATTCAAATGCACGATGCGAAGTACCTATCCCCGTTATGAGCAACAGTTAGATTATCTGAGCTTGCACACGTATCCATCGACTAATTTATTGAAACGCCGTACACGTAATGAAGATTTAGGTCAGTTTTCACTGCATATCGCCTCGTAGTACGAGTTAAGATCAATCGAGCACCGATACTATCTATCTACTCAGCATCTGTCGGAACAATCTGACGCTCTACATTTCTAAACGTGTAATCCACCGTAATAATTCGCTAGTATCATAGTTTCGTTGTAGATCGGATTTTTAGGTCATTATTATTACATGGAAAGGTTAAGGCCAAAATAGCGGATCGCGGATAACGGTCTTAGAACTAAGAGGTGGGTAATTTGTTAAACCCTGCCTTATCCGCATGTTATCATTTTGCGAATTCGCGAGATCCACTTCCTAGTCAGAATTAATATTGGTGTATTGAGGATGTCGGTATCGTGCAGCATAAGTTGGCTCACGACCAGGTCATATTGTTGCTTAATTATTGTAAATTACATTTCGTTCCGTTACTAGATAGAGGAAACGTTTTTCATCCGGGCTCTTATGTTTTACATTAGAAATTAACGAATGGATGCCTTGTTGTTTTTCGAAGGGATGTTGTTTCGGTATATACATACACTACAGTACGCAATCGATGTATTGTAAAAATATTAAAGGAAGTGGAAAACAATTTTTTGCAATTAGTGCCGTAACCATACCATTTATTCCACTAGTGCCGTAATAGGGTCTATTACAGCACTAGTTGCGTAATAGAAATGGAACATTTAAGCAGATTTAACAGAAATTGACATGTCAATATGACATTTTGTAAGCAAGTTTGAGGTTATTATATTAAAATTCATTGTAAGATTTGATATTTTTAATTAATCTTTGAAATAGTACAACTATTATAAACATTTATATTAACGTTTGAATTATCTTTCGAAGTGATAGTGATACCGTGTGCAGTAGAAACATTCTGTTTAAAATTATCGTTCTCTGCGATAGTGATATTGCTTCTGTTGGAGTACTCAAACTGTGAACCATTCCCAGAAGTTCCAGATAGATTCACATTATTTTCCTGTGCAAACATATTTCCAACATCAATTTTATTTTCCATAGAAGAGGCAAGGTAACCTTCAGCAACAGCCGTGCTTTTCCAGCCACCTAATCGTTTTATAGTTAAAATATCACCTCCAGTATTTGCTATATGTGTCGCACTGGATCTTCTAAAACAATGTCCTGTATAAAGATGAGGGTCTGGTAAATGAGGAAAACTGGCAATTTGTTTAGGAACATTTCCCATGGTGTTAATACCGATAGGGCTATTAATTAAGCAGCCATGACGATAAGTTAGAAAAAAACGTTTGTGAGTAACTGTTTTAGGCCGCAGATTATTATATTTTTTTATAAGTTCGATGCAGTTTAGATCAGTCACTGCGAACATTTTGGGTACATTGTTTTTTGTTTTAGGTATGTTGACTATAATGGAATCGGAATTGTATTGAAGATCTTCCACACATATATTAATAATTCTTCTCGCTACAGGCTCCATTATATCCTATTATCAAATAACCTAGAATATAAAGAATTTACAAAAAAGTAACGAAATAAAATCAACACTAACCTTTATAGCTAAGTATATTTTATCATCGGCTTGTTTCAAAAATCTATGAATATCTTCTTCTTCTAAAATTTTAGATTTTTTTGTTTGATAACCTTTAGAGAGCCGTTTTAATAATGCTTGAAGTTCATATATTTTTGATATATCCACATTTCTATGTACATTTAAACACGATCTTAACATCGAATAAATCGACCATAATGGTGACGATTTATAATCTTTACGTAGCATTTCAAAATAAGCAAGTAAGACGTTCTCAGAAATATGAAGAATTTCCTTTTCTTTGCACCATTTTTCAAAATTTTTGTTTCGCTTTTGATACATAGTGTACGATTTCTCCGGAAGTAAATTATTAATGGTTTTTTCAGCAATTTGCCGTATTTCAGGCGGAGTGCATGAAAAAGTTGTAGAACTCATATTAAATATTATAATATAGTTACTTTAGTAATATAATATATGTATAACAAATTTCAAAAATGTGTCAATTTTAAATTAACTTGTCAATTTAAATCTTGTGCCAAACCAAGGTGACAACTGGTGACAACCGCCACAAAATTTCCCTAGATTATCAAATTTTTCTCGTTTTGCTTTTACAAAAAGAGAAATTTTAAAACTAATTGCAAAAAAATAGCATAAAAGACACGTTTCATTTGACATTAAAGCACTCATTCAGTTAAGAAACTCGTGGCTACGCCACTCGTTTCTTAAACTCTGAATTCGTACTTTGAAACGTCAAAATGAAACTTGTCTTTTAATATACTATTATAGTCTTGTGGCAAAACGCCCAAGAGAAATTACTGGTCTGATTTTTTTGAAATTTGATCTCAGTACTTCGCCGACATAGAGTTAAAGCTACTACTTACTGGTTTTTATTTGTCAGCAAGTTCTAAAGTAAGTTTTTTTTTAAATTTAAGTCCACCAAATGGACTAGTGGAATTTGTGTTTGTTGTTTCTGTTTTTTTGAAACTTTGAAAACAAAAAATAAACCGAGGCAAACCTGAAACTCTTGTTTGCACCAAGCGAAACACCGTTTAGCCCAATTCAATTAGTTGTTGGTGAGGTTTTGCTTTATTGTTTTATTCAACAATAAGTTAATGCATTTAGAGAAAATAACTTCCTTATTTTTTTGTTTGGGTTGGTTTATATTGGATTTGTTGGAGAAGAAAACAAGTACATATTGTAGTAATAAAAAAAGTATATAAATAAATTATAATTGATTGATTATAATTGTCAATAATTTTTTAATCTCAGTTCGTTAAAGGATTCGAAATAACGATATCTGAATAGAATCACTTACCTTAACTGTATTCAAATTGTAACTTATTTGGCGCCTTTCAAATTTTGATTTTTCGACAATGTGACCACTGTGTAAACTGTACAAATTCCTGTTTAGGTCCTAGGTAAGTATTTGCCGCCAAATCAAATGATAGCCGACATAAAAGTGTTGTGTAAAGAAATAGTCGATTATCAAAGAAAACACGGTTGCTCAGGCAAATTTTAATTCGTATATTCAAATAAATGTGGATTATTAAATACAAATTTAGATGGCAGCTGATATTAACAGGTATTTTAACTCTTTGCAGGGAAAAAATTGGGGATGCAACCCAAAAATACTGCTTTGGATGTATACAGCGATGGTGAGACCGATCATCACCTATGCATCAGTAGCATGGAGCAAAAGAACTAATCTGGCCACCGCGAGAATTAACCTCTCGAAAGTGCAAAGATTAGCATGTGTATGCATAACGGGGGCTATGAGAACCTGCTCAACAGCAGCTATTGAAGTAGTATTAGTTCTTGCCCCCCTCCACACTGTAGTAGAGGGCGTGGCGAAAAGAACCGCACTAAGAATGGTCAAGGAAGGAATGATTAGGCATAGGCCTCAATCTCCTGCCGGTGATCAAACTTGGGATATGCCCCGGGATGATATGTTAAAAAAATTAGCCTTTGTGAAGGAATTCAACCATAAAGCTAAGTAAACAGGAGCCAGTGGGATCATAACACCATCTTGAACTTAATAGAAATGCCATCAAATGGGTATAACTGATGGCTCCAAAACGGCAGAAGGAACTGGAATAGGAATATATGGGCCTAGAACTACATATTCCGAAGGCTTGGGAAAATACCCAAGTATATTTCAGGCGGAAATACACCCTATTGGAAGATGTGTTCAGTTCAATATGGATAGGAACTATCGGAAGCAGGAGATTATCATCATGTCTGATAGTCAAACAGCCATCAAGGCGCTGAGCTCATATGAAATCAGCTCCAAGATGGTTTGGGAATGCCTAGGGAAACTAAATGAGCTAGGCAAAAGAAATAAAGTAACCCTCCTGTGGGTTCCGGGTCACACAGGAGTGGAAGGAAACGAAATAACGGATAACCTCGCAAAAAAGGGGCTGGAATGCCTTTTGTAGGACCTGTACCCTTTTTGCGGCATAAGTAGCAGTACAATACTGAAGAAACTTTGAGTGAAAACTGTTATTTTCGCGTGCAAATTTAATTTTTCTCCAGGAGTGATTTAAAAAAAGAATGTACGCCTACTTTGTTCTTACTCACGTGTCCTTCTTTTCAATTTTTTTCTAAACAAACCTCTTTTTTTAGATCATGGCTTTCCAAAATCTTCGCATTACACGAATATTACGGTATTTATCGGTCGTCAAAGATTCGTAACCCGATCCGCATTGAATATTTCCTACTTCGAGACACTTCTCGATATCAATTATTTTAATATTTAATGTAACATTTATATCTCATTCAAATATTGAGTGTCTCTTTTACATTTTGTATGTGAATTGTATCGAAATTTGTTTATTTATATACAGTTTCGACTTGCGTTCCCTCTGCAGATGTAAACGTTAATGAGAAATTATGACACAAGTCATATTATATAAAATGGAAACACTTATTTAAGAAAAAACACTTTAAAAAACTTTATACGCAACTTTATAACGATATATAAATGCAGTTCCATTTTAGTTTCGTAAGTCGAAACATGAGTAGATATTTAATTATATTTCACCAAGATTAGAACACGAACTTTAGCAGTATTAAATAAGATTTACATTTAAACCAATCAAATTTGGACATTTATTAAATATAAATTCTCCATTTTTTTGTTTAGAAGAAAGGCTTTTTAAAGATTACTACATCGGGTAGTTTCACAAAACCCGCTTGAAAAGATTATCACGAAAACAGTTTCTCAAAACTAGAGTTCAGAGATTGAAAGGAAAAACAGGACATACTTGATTGCGCGATCAATAAAGTGACTGCTGCTATGTAATACTTCACGTAAATCGTCCACAAAATTTTGATAAAGTTAATTACGAGTATGAACAGCAGGTGTGCTTGGCAACTATTAAGTTGTTACCCAGAAAAAGTGTAATCTACATAATAAAACGATAAGGATGAAAAATGTTACACTTATAATTTAACTGGCGCGCGCTTACGTTGATTTTTATCGGAAACGTTGCAAGGTATAATTAAATTAATTTTTGAGGCGATTGTTTCATTTTTTTTTTGTTAGTCTGTTAATTTATTTCAATAGAAGGAGCAACTCTACTTGGCGGTAAATACTTCCACTAATAAAGAATGTATTTTGCATTTGAATTTGATATTTCAAATACTAATAAAGATTATATTTTGTATTTTATATTTGAAGTACATTTGGAATGTATTTTGCCCAGCACTGTATGCAGAAACACGAACAGAACTCTATATGCAGATTAATATTTTAGCGATAGATGGGAACAATTCCCTAAAACTAAAAAAAAAACGAACCAAGTTTTTATATCCATAGTGTTTAATGGGGAAATTGTTAGCTGGCTGTTTATGTTTTTACTTGGAATTTTCGTTTGTCTGTCTTATGTACCGGCATAAATATTCCAACTTATGGGATTTTTTTCTATTATAAAAGTAAACTAAACTTTTTTTTTTTTGGGTATGTTGTGGATGTCCACAAATCCCAAAGTGTATATTAACACCAGTCATATGACCATGGTGGTAAATTTAAAAAAATATGCCATGAATCTACATAAGGTGAGGTTACATGACTTGATATCTTAAAAAGGTTATTTGAAAAAGTTGCTTTTTTTGTATATTTAAAAAAGAAATAAAAAGCACAATTTTTATAAACATTGTTTAATTATTAAATTACATATTTCCATTTTTTCGTTTTTAGGAACTCAACTGTAGTAATATTTCTAAATTTGGTTGATACTCAAACAATTTTGTCAATTTTTGCATAATTAACACAATGGAAACTAAAAAGTATGATCGGTTGTTACAAAGGACTGTATCTAGTAGTAATAAAAAAAAATTACACATATTTTTATTTTAAACCACTTAGCAAACATTGCTTCTATTGAAAATTATATTTTTGTTTTCTGCTTTAAGTTCAAGTGGAAATTCTTAGTACAATATTTTAATTCACCATTATCTTAATTATTGTTTGAAAATTAATGTAGGTACTTAGTAAATAAAAGCTGTGTGTACTGAAAAATATCTTCAACTGTGATTAACTGCAAGAGATAGAGGTTTGTTTTAAGATTTCTGGTAATGAGTTATGGACTTTATCTTATTATTATTTAATAATAAAATTAATATCATTTATTATCATAAATTCAAAAACAAGAATATGGACATTGTAATGTAAAACATAACTTATACTAACTTTTGGTGTTTAAACTAATTCAGACAAATCTAACACCTATTCAAAACAGGTTTGTAAGCATAATAAAGGAGTAATTGAAAGTGAATGTTGCATACTCTAAATGTCAAATATTAAATTGTTATTAGTGACTATTATAATAAGCCATACTAGATCTACATGCTATCTGTGGGTATATTAGTGCTAGGACATTCAATTTGGATTTTCTAAAATTCTATTGAGGTTTTTATACTTATTTGACAAATTAATATTTTTTTTCATTTCAATTTTCAGCATTTACTTAATATTATTCTACCAATAATGAAAATGTAAAATATTCATCTTTAGAGATATGAAGAGACAAGTCATGACAATTAAAAAAAAAATAATGATCTCTACACACACCGTCACGTTGTCCTTAATAAGGTTAACGATCAATGAAAAGTCAGAGTGTATGCAATATGTTGTACACTATCAAAACACAAATCAAATACTGCAACGTATCAAAAAAAAAATCACAGGGCCCAGTATGGAGCCTCGAGGTACTCTCATATCAACCCTTAAAGGGTCTGAATTAATATTTACTCGTGCATTACTGTATAGGTAAGACAATGAAACAATCTAATTGTAACCGATAAGGTAAGATTTTAACCGATGCTAAGCCATACTCCTAACTACAAAGGAAAGAAATAAAAAAAAAAAGTTAACACAATGAGATGTTCTGCTTAAGTCGCAAAAGACAGTAGTAGCGCACTCTCCCATTTCAATAACTACCCTCTATCATGTCAAAAACAGGAAGCATAGCTTCTGATGCCGACTTGTTCTGATAGAAACTATGCTGATTGAATCAATAATATTGAAAGTAGCTTCAAAGAAGAATATTCAGAAATCTTTGAAAACTGTAATGGATCTTCAATTTTCCAATTAATTGCGGTCACTCTTCTTAAAATTAGTGTCAATCTATCCAGTTTTAATTGATGAGAAAAATCACTGAGGTAAATGACAACTTAATTATTACTTTGATGTAACAATGTGTTAATGTAATAAATAATTAAACCAAACGGAATGTTTCTTATAGCGAATATAAATAAAAGTGATATTTTTCCTTTTTCCTGTTTCACATTATTCAAATTGCTCCTCAAGAAATCCATATAAAACGATGGGGTAAAAAAAATCGATTGCAGAAAATGGAAACGTACAGAAATAGCAAGTCAACTTGCAACGAAAACTATAAAAATCTATAGCACGCGTACCAAATGGCACAAACAAACGTAAACCTTCGACATTGCTACACAGTCTCCACCGCTTCAATCACCATTTGGCAGTCTCAGTCGGTATTGTCCGAACTTTACGGTCGGATGGCCATCGTCCATTGTCATCCCCGACGCAATAAACGAAACAAAGGAGCTGCCGACCCTCAAACAAAAGCGGAACGCATGCGAAATATACACCTAACCTTTTATTTCTCGCCTCGCTACTGTTTCACCGGTTTTTCGGGCGGATAAAGCTGCGAGCGAATATTTAGATACGCATTTACATAGACGCGGCTGCACGCCCAATTCGTAAGGATGAAAGACGTATGGGCGTCGTGCGAGACCGATAAAAACTTAGAACGCCCTCTTTTCTCGCCCGTTTAACGGAGGAAACAATTCATAATCTCGATTGCTGCTACGATTTCATTTTTTTCTTCTTCGCGCCTTGTTCGGAAGAATCGTATCGTTTTCATCGGGCGAAGGCGGGTGTTTTATTCTCAAATCGGGTAAGCTACTAGTAATCTCGCACGATATACGGCAGATGTTAGGTTATTTATAATATGATTTGTACGTGAGTTGGGTACTTCATCACATTGGCTATAAATTTCACATAAGACACCACAATATGATAACTGTTACTTATTACTGAATTTGTAGATCGATTTCATTTTGTTGTAAGGGATTGTACCTTTTTTTATACATATGGCAAAATAAAGTGCCTTTTGGAGGTATACAGGGTATTATAAAATTCGTGGACACTGGCTATGGAATGACGTTAAGCAACAAAAACTGAAACGAGTGTTTTTTAATCTGACCAGTATTTTCTGAATTGCACACTGAGAAAAATAGATTGTAGAAATTAGATTATAAATCCTTTTATATTAATTACTAAAATAATTATTGTCAAAAGGATAATGTGTTGTTTATTAGTAGTAAAATAATAAAATTTTAAAATATCTAAGATAAGAGATACAATCTGGATTTTAGCATTTACATTCAATGGAAATAAATTTTAATATACTTTATTTCTGAAATACTGTATAATGGCGTGGATTATATAGATAGTAGTGTTATTGTCTGCCATATTATCTGGTAGTCGACCCATATCTACTATCTACAATAATTGTTTATAACCCGTTGCTCACCCCTTGCTTTATTCATCGTCGAACTTTACCAATGAAACCGACCAATAGACGGCATTCTTTTGCTATCCAAAATTACCGGCACATGTTTATTAGTATATCCTCGCTGATTCCTGTTTGTGTGTGATTGTTGTGTATCTTGTGTGATTTCATCTATAAAAATAATGGATGCAAACGTGAAGCGAATGTTAATCGAATAATAATAATAATAATAATAATTTATTGGATTGAAGTTTGCCACAATGATGTAAATGTTTTGATAAAAAATTAACTTTAACACTTGCGTACTTGCGATGGTTTTGTTTTATGTTAATGAGGTAATACACGTTAGAATTTGCAACATTAGGAGTTTTCAAAAAGTACAATTAGATTGATTCGATCGTGGACTTAATATTCGGAAACGGAGCTAGATCAAAAGTGTCTACGTTTGATTCAATGAATCCACGTCAGCTGTAAAGTAATCTGAAGGATCTTTGATCACGATTTGATCGATTAGATTGCAGTTTACGATAATGCCTATTATAAATTACATAACGTATCTTCTCTAAACCTTACGTTTAGTTTTCGTTTTCAATTCCAGTTTATTACTTACCTATTATGCAGTGTTAAAATAAGCATGGATCTTTCAAGATCATTCATACTTTTATCCCTTCTGTAATGCAAAATGTATATAATTTACTTGATTGATTGTGTTTCAGCAGATGTCTTGGTTATTATATTTTAGTTGATTGTGATGTGCAAAATGTTAAATAAGAGTCGTATTTTGGTTGGAGAAGCTATAAGAGATGTTAAATTTAACGCAAGGATTCGAAAACTATGAAGAAAATGGCAGTTTTGGAATGATTTTGAAATATTTATGTGTAAGTGTATATCATATTGTAATTTTAAAATTGGGGTAACATCAATTTTGTTTAGAGTTTTTACATATTCAAAATAAAATTACGTTTCAATTTATGACTAAATTATTTTAATGGTATCCTAATTTGCGGATTGGAGGCCATATATGTTATATACTGAGTTACTAAAGAAAGTTTAATAATTTAGAAATTAAGTTTCGTACGTACCTTTATTTTATAAGTAATGTAAGGTGATTCCATAATTTTGCAATAATTATTTTTTTTCAATTTAGTTTAAATATTTCATAGTTTTGGTCACATGAGCATTCTCAGATATTAAATATGCAATATTCCCCTCACATCGTTGAAATTACCGGACTTTTCTGGAGCAGTTTTCAGACCTTGTGAAGACAATCGCTATCAGTGTCTGTCTGAAAATTTCAGTTCGACAGGATTCACTAGTCAACCTCCTTGAGGACCTACTATATAGTGGCATTGGCTTGTATCTAGTTGGTAATTTGTTATAAGCTTTAATTGTAACATATTTGGGGTTACGCTCAGAAAAGGCTACTGATAAATAAAGACAGACGGTAAGGGCATAATCTGCAATGACTCAAATAAAGACCTGCAGCTTGTACGAGGTGCAACGACACACATAATACGTACAGCCTTCTTTTGAAGTTTGAAAATAATGTCTAAATCGGATACGACATCCCAGGCAATAAGTGCGTATGAGATTAATAAATGAAAGTGGGCAAAGTAATAAGTTTTCAGAGTATCAATGCTAAGATGTTTTCGCAATTTGGAAAGAGTAAAACAAATGCTGTTTAGTTTTTTACGTAAAGTTTCGATATGTGGTTTCTAGCTACACCTGGAGTCAATAGTAACTCTCAAAAATTTGAGGTAGTCAACTTCTTTAAAACTGGCATTATTAATTTTGATGTAATGGGAGAAATCTTTTATACGGTTAGTAGTACCAAAATCTACAACAGCAGTTTTATCGGTATTTATTAATTCGAAAATACGAGTTTATTTTCTTTAGTGAAGCATTAACAACTTTTACAACATCATTTTTGTTTTTACTTGTTATAAGTAAACTACCTTGCGCCACACCCCTATTTAACAATAGCTTATATGATTTCACTCCGTTTACTTCTACATAATGTAATCTATTCTGCAGGTAAGATGAAAACAATTTAGTACTACCCCCCCTTACTCCATAACATTCCAATTTAGTTAAAATAATTGCGTGGTGAACTAGAAATTCGTAGATCAACTATATTCTAGGCCTGAATATAGTTGATCTACGAATTTTACCTTTTCTATAACCAAATTGACTACCATTAATTAGTTTTTTGTCATCCAAATATTTCACAAGCAACTAATTTTTCTATAATCTTGAAAAAAAAACACTTAAAATAGATATTGGGCGATAATTACTAACAACTTCAGCTGAACCATCTTTTAACAAAGGCTTAGTTTTCGCGATTTTTAACTCCTCAATAAAAGAACCATTGGAGAATGAGTAATTAATAATTTCTGACAAGGGCAAAGCTATTTCAGCAATGCATCCCTTCAAAGTGTAAGTATTAATGCCATCATATCCTGATGAAAATCAGTTCTTAAAGCTCCTAACTACCGAAATTATTTCTGCTTCCGTAGTGGGATAGAGAAAAAATGATTTTGGGTGCATTCCCAAACTGATGATATCTGCACAATCTGAATCAGTGACTACAGAAGTAAACTCATTGGCCAAAGTGTTAAAATACTTATTGCTGCAAACAGCAATATCCCGAGGGTCGCTCAAAATACTTAGACCTGTATCAATTTTATTAATGTGAGTTTTTCTCTTGTTTGAATTATAATTTCTAATGCTCCATACCGCTTTTGACTTATTCTTTACAAATTGATTATTATATAATAATTTGGCACTTTTAATAACATCTCTGTATATACGTTTATATTTTTTTTGTAATAACTAATTGCACCCGCCTCACCATTCCGTGTTAATTTATATAAATGTTTTAAATTCTGGACTGAAATACGTATACAATTTGTTATCCATTTACTGTTTTGACTACTTACACTGTTGAAAATATTACGGTGTTGGCGTTAATTTTGCGCTAGTCAAATATTTTAGTGTTGATTTTTACAAACTTTGCCAGACGAGTTGACTACGCGTATTTAATAGAACAGAAATTACTAGAATTTCGTGTGAATTCTTTGTTCAGATATGAGGATTGACTATTTTTCTAGACATTCAGAAGCGTCAACCAATCAGAATTTTTCCCTCGGATAGAAATATAGAAACCCCACCTATTCTAATACAGTATTGCATTATACGCACCACCTGCATTGCACGTGTATCTGTTTTCGTGTTTGATTCTCCGTATTAACATATCCAAACAAACCACCAAATGTGACTGACTTGCAAAGTGTAACCTCGTGTTATTAAACGTTAATTCCAGTGGGCATAAAAAATTTCAACATCTTGAAGATATATTGGGAACATCTATTTACGCAATTAGTTTAGACTTGAATCAAATAGCATAAACATTGACTTAATTTTATAATGGTTCTCAAAAAATCATTTTAAAATTGGTACATTTAGTTGAAATCAAAACTTGTGAATGAGTGGTTTTGTATATTTATAATTGAGAAAACGTCTTAAAGAGAGAATATTATAGCACTAAGAAATAGGAGTTGCATATTAAAAAGACGTTGTGTTTAGAAAATGGTGTTAAAACACCCAATAGATCGCATTCATTTAGTTAAACAGCTAGTAAATTTGTCTAGTCTAGATCAAATAAAATGTGACTAGAAGTATTTTATAATTCCACGTGTCAGTTGGACAAAATAACCTCTTAGCAATAGACAATGCTTGACTATCTTTGCTCGTCAAATTTAAATTTCTATAGTTCTCGACAAAATAACACGAAAAGAGTGTGGACCTCTCCTGACTATTAAATTAGTCAAAAAAGTGTTAACATTTTCAACAGTGTACCTGCGCGTGTTTAACTAGTGGACAGCACATTGAATAGTTGTAATTAAAGATGATGAGATTTTATATTGATTATTTATATTTTCAGATTTCAGTAGCTCTTCAGATTATTGATAGTGTTTTGATTAATTAAAAGTCTGAGTTCACTAGCAATAGGATACTCCTTTTTAGTATTAGAAATTGATGTAGAAATAACAATAATATATTTGGTTACAAATTCGATGATCTGTTCAAAAAAAAGACAATTTTTATCTTAAAACACAAAACTTGTCTTTCTTACCTTTTCACCCATTTCACCCACTCAAAGCGATTTTTCCGCAGGAAAAGAAAATTAGATACATTATGCATGCACACCTATATGTTAACTATATGTTTTCAAATTGTTGGTTTTGATTAAAATCTTCGGATAACGCGAGTACTACAAAAAAAGAAAAAGACTTTCACTAAATCTCCCTTTGTGTGAAAACGAGGTCGACGGTACAGGTTGAGCGGAAGTAAGTTTAGTAGATGTATTTTTTCCTTTTTATTGCACTTCGTTATCCCGGAGAAACCAAATCCAGCAATTTAAATATGATGAATAGAAGCATTTACGCAAGCAATGGTTTTATGTTTATGTATATTACTACTCGCGCAAAGTGGTACATATTTAGATAAGCTTGTATTACATTTAAACATTAAGTCGTATCTAGAATAATGTAGTGACACACGAAATCGGCCCCTTAAGGTAAGACCTTCCCTGGAATAATATTTTATGCTTGATTGGGCGTTCCGTAGGTGTATTATTGTATTGATACGTACCGCGTTCTATATTATTATACTATATAAATATTGACATTTGCCCGAAGCATAATACATCGTGCTCTCTCCTAGAATAACAGCGTAACTATTTTAATGTGCGCATATAGTGTTGCAAACTGTTATATTTATTGTAAATCCGATTTATATTTCCTACAGATATTTACATACATGTCTTCTATTACTTGCATACACGTGTATACGTTTATGTACGTTTAACCTGTAACAATTCACTCAATTTTTATTATTGTCAACGTTATCCGTTTTAAGTCAATAAATTTTCGCATTGCGCAAAGGTCGATTATAGTTTCGTAGAACGTTTCATATGAAAATAATATTTTCTGTGTACACTGCCACTAAATGATAACGAAGTAAGTATTAACTGATGTATGTATAGACAATCCTAGTCAAAAGTTTGTCATTTTATTGGATTAACAATAGATTTTGATGAATAATGTAATAGTATACTACTATAATTTTTCCAAATGAATCGGGAGTAAATTTTATTCAAAGTACACAAAAGGGAATAACACTCAATGTCGAATTGAATTATTTGTTAGATTTACATGTTTTAACTCAGCGGGGTCATCTTCAAAACTATGTTAAAAATAAGATTATAACATATAAAAAAAGACGTACAAAATGTAAATGCTACAGGTTAATTGTTGTGTTATATAAAAAATATAAAATTAATTAAATTGAAAATTCAGTGTTAATTTATAATGTAGTGTTCAAATTTGCAGGAAAACAATTACATTTACATATGAACCCTTCAGGCATATTTCATTTAAAAATATGTTATTAAATGTACAGGTGTCCCACCGAAGCCTAGATCTTTGATTACAACTCTATTTTTGATTTTAGAAAAAAATCTTTTGTACTAAAGTTTTACAGAACTCAATGCTGTATAACTTAAAAATATTTTTAACTATACACGGTGTTAGAAAAGTAGGAAGACGCATGCTTACTCCGTTATTTTAACTAGAACACCCTATCTATTATTCTATTTTTAAATTCTACGTAGAAAAATAACATCACTTATACAAGCTACTATATGGCTATCTATAATAACAACACTGTTATTTACGCTTTTGTAAAAAATGGTTCTGCTGCAAGCGGCGTAGTTTGTATATGCATTTGTTTTAGGTATTTATATTTTAAATACCATACACAGATACTTAGCTTAATACAACTAAAATCATTATAATTATAAACAGGAGTTTACTATAATCCTGACCATTTGTTTTACTTTTGCCCACGATAACTTGAATTTTTTTAAATAGCACCCTATATCTTTGCTTTTATTAAATCAACCCTTACACAAAACTTTTTTAATTTATACTAAACATTTATAATACCTCATGCAGTATTTTGTAGATAATTAATAATTTTAAATAAATCTAAAGAATGTTCCATTAATTTTCATGTTGGTTTAGTATATAATCTTTATATAATTGAATAAAGCCTGGAATTAGTAAATATGTTAGTTAGTATCACAAAAAAATATAAAACTAATGATTTATTTTTCGAAAAACAAATGATATTTATTCATAATTAGAAGAAATAGTAATACATATTTTTAATAAATAGCGCAGGCACAATTATTTCACGAGCACAATAGTTAAACGTCAAATCTGCCAACAAATCATATTTTGTGAATACTTTGTCCTTCTTACATGTCAGTGATTGTTTATATATTTTCTTATAAATAAATAACTTAATTGCTTAAATAGTATGTGTTTTATTCATAAACTATTAAACTAAGACTTAATGTTTGTCTTTTATTTATAATAAAAAATAAATGAATCTAATGTAGCAATTATTTTTAATTACTGAAATTTATAGCAAATAGCAAAATATGTCCTCCTTCTGTTAACCATATTTCTACGCTCTTTTGCAAACCTTGGGGTAGTTTTTTTCAACACATCTACGAAATGGATAAAAATGCCTTCCTCATTCTATTCTTCTTATTTTCTGATGTGGATGGCTCTTTCTCTCTTTTGGTACAGGTTTTTTTAGGTAGCCCTCAGAAAAAGAAATCACGGAAAAACGTATTACATAAAACAAATTATTTTCTTTTGATAGCTTGGCTTTTAATTATTATTAACTATTATTAATTAAATATAATGGTTATTTGTTAGATTATGGTAGTAAATAATTATCATAGCCTACAAAATATCGGTAATATAGTTACTGTTAAGGCATAGGCGAATAACATTAGATTTCTTTCTATTTTCAAAAATATGTATTATTTGTTTTGTATTTTATGGTTTATTAGTGATGTATGCTTACTAATTTGCGGCTTTATTTAGTTATATGGCGTTTATATATTAAGCTGACTTGAAAATTAATGTAAAATTTATTTAAAAATAATTATCTACAATATCCTACATGAGGCGTCACAAATCTTTAGCATGAAATGAAAGGGCTGTGGCTACATGGATCCTGTATATAATTATATTGATTTTAATTTTCTTGTCGCATCACACTAGGTATGTATGATATTTAAAATATGAATATCTAAAACAAGTGCATATACAAACTAGGCCGCCTTAACCGAAAGCTTTCAGTATAGGGCCTTTTCTTACAAAAGCGTAAATAACACCGTTGTTATTACAGATAGATATATAGTAGCTTATATAAAATGATGTTATTTTTCTACGTAGAATTTAAAAATGGAATAATATCTAGGGTGTTCCATTTAAAATAACGGAGTAAGTTTGCGTTTTTCTACTTTTGGAACATCCTGTACAGCCAAAACTATTTTTAGGTTATGCAGCATTGAATTCTGTAAAACTTTTGTATAAAACACATTTTCCTAAAATCAAAAATAGAGGTTTAATCAAAGACGAAGTCTTGGATGGGATACCTGTACATTAGTTAAATAATTAGCAACTAATATTGTGTCGCCAAAACATACACAAAATAAGTTAAAATTATCTTATTTTAAGTAGGAATTGCATTAACTTACACCAAGCTTGGAACAACATAATGAGCTTTTATTCGTGAGTCCTCAAGAACATTTTGTTGTTAACTTAATAAAGAATATGCTATTTAATTTTGCTCCTTTCACTGAGAAGCTGTATAATTGTAATTTCCAATAAGTGGTTCTTAATGTTATAACACACCCAATTATGATTTCTAAAGGTTAAATTTTTCACTCACTCTATTTGGTGTCGTCGTATAATTACTATCAGTGCCTAAATGTCCCGAATGAAAAAAAAAAGTTATACTACGTTATTTCAGCAATCTTCATCTCCTTTATAAGTAATTTCAATAATCATTGTAGTAAATTATAAATGCATAAAGTGAGCATATATTTTTTGTACTGCGGAACTTTTACATAAAGCCAACCACTTTAATAAATAAGAAGATAATATTGTAGTGCTACCCTAGTAGCAAATGTAGATACCGTGCAGAATTATATTCTTAATACTGAAATTTTGCAGTCGTAAATGTAATCTGCAAATGACCACATCAGCACATTGCAACTCTCCGTTCTGCTATTACAGCAACAAGGGTAGACATAGTGATATTAGGCGTAATTTCCTGAACACGTAAATTATGATAATGCAGCGATATTCCCGAGGAACTATACAGTCGCATTTCCAATTAAGTATGCATTACTGCGCCGGATATGTTGGCATTTCGGTCTCCGAATTGCGTCTGTACAGTCCTCTTAACTGCCGCATTGTTACTAACTTCAGCCAACAACGCCACCTAAGTCCGCTGAATAAGCGAAACTTGCATTATTAACATTATTAAGTTCATACCGCAACCAGTTGTATACATATACATATGTTTGGATTTGTGTAGGTGGGTATATGAGTATGCATTGAGACAATATGCTAGAAAGTTTCCTAATAATGAAACCCAAGAGAAAAATTACATATTATATCATGAAATTGAAGTTATAATTGCACTGGATGCATATGTATATGCTGTTCTGATTATTCGGTACTGTCAATACGGCGTATTTTAATTTATATCACTGGTGTCATTTAGTATTTTGATCAACTTACAAAGAGTTTGTCTTTATATAACTTACGGAAACTGCTGTCATCAGTTAAGTTGGTGCCAACCTAATTACCTTTATACATCATGCGATCTTATCTAAACTACAAGTATGTTGCCTTTATGGGTACTTCCTATTTTTGTAGTGCAAAGAAAAATTAAAAAAAAAACGCCACATTGAGCGTATATGGAGAATCCCATATTTTGGCTATTTTAATTCGCATTTAAATTTTGGACTGTTATTATGGGGTACCATTAAAAATTTAAATTCAATTTTACTGCAACGAAAAAAGCAATACGTTTCATCAGCGGTTTAGCTCCTTCCGAAACCTGTCAGGATTTCTTTTTTCAAAATTGTCCAATCCGAAGTATTTGTAGCCTTTTTACGTTGTTAATAACTCTTTGTATATCTAGAATTTTTTTCAAATCAATGCTAATATTATTCTACCAGATGCGATATAGCAAAATCTAATTAATTTCATAACTCATACAAATGACAGGTGTTAAAATCTTAAATGTGCACTCAATTCAAAACTAGTTTGAAAAAAAATATATATAAATATTTTTATAAACTTGTCGATTTTTTTAATGGGCCGGCTCCTTTCTCACGTTAAAATTAGGCAATAATTAGATCTTAGGTGCTTTAGCCGCTTATGTTGTATGCCTATATTGTAAATAAATTATCATATGTGCAACATGGGTTTATAAAAGGTAGATCAACTGCAACATTTATGTTCTCTTACACATTATGTTTCTGAATGCCTTGAATAAACAATGTCAGGTTGATGCAGTATTTATGGACTTTTCAAAAGCGTTTGACCAATCAGCATCATTTAATTCTCAGGAAATTACATAATTACGGAGTTTTTGATGCCATTATTGCATTATTCCAATCCTATTTGTATGATCGGAACAATTATGTTTAATACCTTAGTTACAAATCTCATTCTTCGAAGTACACATCCCGAGTTCACCGAGGATGTGTTTTGGGGCCACTGTTATTCCTAATTTTTGTTGATACAATAATTTACAACCCTGGTAATAGGGTTGTAAATTATTGTAATTGTCTTAAGTATGCACATGATTTAAAATGTTTTCAGAAGATCAATTCTTTAACTGATTGCCACACAGATGAAAAGGATTCTTTAAGTCAAAGCAAATTGAAAATTCTATTTTTTGAATAAAAGACATGCGTGTTGACTAAAACAAATATCATTAACTGAAAGAAATGATTCTTTTAAATATGAGTACAAAAATATTGCTTCGACTTAAAGAATCCTTTTTATCTGTGCAGTCTGCAAGAAGACTTAGCAGCTATTTGTTGTTGGAGTAAGCGAACTGCCTATCACTAAATATAAATAAATGTAAAGTAATGACATTTGGTAGGAAGCAAACTACTATTATATTTCCTTATAACCTTAAATGAAGTAAATATTGAAGAGTATAAATTGTTTAAGGACTTAGGGATTCTGTTTGACCCTAAATTGACATTCAACGAACATGTTTTAGAAATATGAAAATTTATAAGCAGAAATGCCAAATCGTTAAGCATTTTTGCATTGATTAAAACTTACAATACGAGAGGGCAGAGCGCCAATGTTTTGTCCGTCCAGGATACTTGCATTACATAGACGTACTAGAAGGGATACAGAAGATGTTCAAAACTTTATACTATTGTAAACATTCATTAGTTCTTTCGCAATTACAGTTATGATGATCTTTTAAAAGAATATGGCTGTATATCTCTTTACAATCGTAGGATCATATCCCAAATTAATTTTGTATTTAAATTAATTAACGTTGACGTTGAACCTACATCTTAACTAAGGTGTGGACCTGAGGTTTTATACCCTTTCATTTCTGCATGATAGAAGCGGCACGCTCAAGCCGCTGAGGGTGGGTGTTTGGAAATAATTTGTGATAAGTTACTCTTCAGGGGAGGTTGATGATCGTCATTTGATACTCTAATCCGAAACTAAGTATTTTTTTGAAGTTTTTACCTCACTAGAAGGTTTTGAAGGCGGTCGTCCGTTTTAAATTAGTTATTGGTAGAATTTATGCTCCATATTTATTTGGTTTACTAATTTTTGTTCCCAGATCAAATAGTCCTAATAATGCTATATTTACACTCCCTCATTGTAATACACGTCATTATTCTCAGTCACCAGTATTGTTAATGTGCAGGAGTGTAAACAATCACTCAAATTTGCAAACATTGACAGATATTTTGCATTGCAAAGTTAAAGCTAAAGATTTTGAATTCAAGTAATTTATTATTTTATGCAATAAAAAGCAATATATTTTGAGAGAAAATATATTTTATTTTTTTATGTTTTTTTATCTTATATAACTCTGTCTTTCCAATTTTAAATAATTGCTTTCCATAGATATAAAAATACGTTCGCTTCAGGTATTTAAAATACACTACTACAAACAAAATATTTAAAAAAATAAAATATTTCAGTAATCTGTTATCGATACGAGAAAAGCCTTACGTTTTCCTTCGTAATAATGTAAGTAAAATATGTTTTAATGCCATCTAAAAAAACACTATTGTGTTCTTCTATTTCTTTATTCATTTCGTTTTAAAGAAACAAGCACTTCAAAAACTTTATCTGATAAACAACTTCTTGAAGGACTATGTATTAACCTTACAAATAAAGTCTTTTTTGAAATAGTATTTTTGTTCGTTTCTTCGCACATCATACAGAGAGCAGTTACGTGATCTCTGTTCAATTTCTTATTTAATTTCGAAATATTTCCCATTTAAAATCATGAGAACATTGTCGGTTTCGTTATTATTTATTTCCATTATTTCCAACGATTTCACTGTAATTATTATTACCGACATATGAACGAAATACGAAATCGAAATGCATCCACAACCAAACCTAAACTATTCAATTTACTAATCAAAGTAAGGTTATGGAAGGCAGAGCGCCAAATACAGGGTACTACTACATTGTGCTACTTGAAATATGTAAATATTTGTATGTATGTAGAGCAAATAAAATAGTGATTTCTATCACGTAGATACAGAAATTTGTTCGTCATGTATATATTCATGGAAATCTGTAATAAAAATTGAAAAATCTCGCAGGAGTTTTGGAGAGCTCCCAAAGCAATACGGATGAAATATGAATAAAAAAGTAGTTACCCCACACGTAATCAAAACAAAATGGGGTAGTTGTACTAACAAGGTTTATTTTATTCTTTAAAAAAGTGTAGGTAGTAGGTAGCCTTTATGTTAGTGTAATTCATAATGCGGCGTGTCCTAAACAAACATAATGTTTTGTGTATTATTACTACTTCACTAAATGTTTTCACTAGTAAATTTAATTAAGCCTTAATACCGGAGGCAGAGAAATTCGTTTTCCACTCGACCACATCTGAATTTGCTCTAAAGTTTCAATGTAGTTATTACATAGTATTCCGATGCTTTCTAGCTGAAGTGGCTGGTAAAAAATCTATTAACCGTTGCTCTAACTCTTGCCTTACATAGACGGGACAGGCTGCATTGTGTTCTAGCGCGTTGTACCCATTTCAATAGAGGTAGTACATTAATTATGTCGGATTGATCACGGAAAAAAAATTTGGTACCCCGGCACAGCGTTTTGTCATTCTAATTTTGTACTTTTTGGGGCAGGCTCGCACCCTCTTTGCGGATAATGCATTTAAATAATCGTGAGCCCCTTTGATTTCGGATTGTCATACACTTTTTGTAATCTACTTACGCTACTCTGCGTGTAAAATTGCGACGTGGATCGTAAACATGACGTTGATTAAGTGTCGCGTTTTTTCGAACATTCCCTTATTGTCTATCACAACTACATATATTTTAGATTTTGATTCGTGGAAAAATAAAGTCTTTTATAGTAGAGTACCTTAACAAATCCATATTTTAATCTGAATATCTAACTATGGACTACCAAAAATCGTGACTAATGAACTTATTGCTCAAGATATTGCTATAGGATTAAACAAACTTTTACTACATCCCTCGCACTGAACTATGATGTAGGTTGTTAATCAGTATCAAGAATATTTAATCGCCAAAAATGTCATCCATATAAACCATAATTAGTGCAAGACGTTCTAAACACTACGTTTTATTTGAATGGTACCGTTAATCGCCATTGTCGCTATTGGTCAATAGATAGCTCTTATTGGAAGCTAGAAACGCACACACGACATCCGTAAATTAAACGTTTGGGCTGGTATTTTTATTGGTCCTTTTATCATTCATGGTATTAATTGGACAAAGATATTTAGATCTTTTACGTGATCAGGTTCTTCCTAATATTGAGGAAGATGAGGACTTATCTGTAAATGCTTGGTTCCAACAAGATGGAGCACCTTCTCACTATGCACATAATGTTAGAAGTTTTTTAAACGAAACAATCCCAAATAGGTGATAGGGGGTTCATTGGATGACCCCCTTCACTGGGTGTCTCCAGAGTTAAGTTCCCTAGATTTTATCCTTTGGGCTCATTTACAATCTGTGGTATATACTAGACGACCCCATAATCTAGACGAGTTACGGCAGAGAATAATTAAGGAAGTGCAATTAATTTGTGACTCTGGCAAATATCTTTCAACAATTTGTTCAAGGACTTGCATATTGTCAAGAAGTGATAGGTGATCATTTGGAAAACTTTTTTAACGGAAATTGATTTTGTTTATACATTTTTTGTGTGTGTTCATTTTGAGGTTCTTATTAAAACTTGCATTGTTAGTTTTAATTAAATATCTTTGTTATTATTAAATATAGGGGTGCTATACCCTAACGCTGCACTTCTGAAGCAGGGTATTTCATTTAAAACAAAAAAGGTAACAACATTTCCGGCTACACCAGGAGTCTGAATTCGGATATAGAAGTAGCCATATTAAAGATATTCGAATAGATCCAGTCATTTGCCTAACCCTGTATATGTTTACTAATGTTTTTAAAGAACTTTAATTTGTCATAATTGTTTTTTTAAATAATTTAACCTCCTCACCAAGTTGCCGCGAATAAAATTTCAAGAAGAAATGATCATCAATTACACAATATATAGTTATTTCTAAAAGTTAAATAGCAATTTATAAGATTTTGAACTGATAGTTTGTTCAAACTTCACTAAGAAAAATACTGGACGCAATATCAATAATCTGCATTTATTGAGTGAATGTTCATTGACAGAACGAAGTGTGTCATTGTTATAATGAAATAATAATTAAAATCTTTGATTAAGTAAAAACAAGATTCATTAATTTTCATTATCGTAACAAATCATTGTACAATACAAATACACTATATTTTCATACGTTCAATAAATAATTTTGTTAATAATATGAATATGAATAAACATATATTTATTTCGATTAATTTTCTTTTCCGTTAAGTTTATCCTTATATTGTATTTTAAACAACGTGAACAAAATGCAGCATAAATTTAAGGAAAAATCAAATTAGTGAATTTCATGAATATTAAGTAGGGTATCATTTAAATTACGTCGTTGATAAATAAAAAGAAAAATGTCACTTAAATTTTGATTAAATTATGGTTATGGATATAATGAAAATAGATAAAAACTTGTCGAGGAAAAAAAATGTTTTAAGTTGTTTAGACTATGATAAAGCTTTTATATACATAAGCGAAACGTCATTAAAATTTCCATTGGAATTTCGTTTTTTTTGTTTAATATACAACACAACATTCCGCTAAAACCAAGAAAAAACAACAAACAATATAACAAATTATACTGTATATTATACTGTAATAATTAGGAGGAAGTTTTCCAAGAATTTTTTTTCTTAGAAAAATTCCTCCCAATTATTACAGTAAAAAGCAGAAATACATTAATTTGTTATTTTCATACTGTAAAAAACTTGAAATGCTTGCAATCTTTGAATATAAATATATATTGTTATTTCGACGTACAATTTTTATAAAATTATTCACGATTTGAATACAATAAAGTACTAAATGATCCCTTCTTCGCTAGTTCAATGGTTTGCAATTTATTGCAGGAACGAATAGACAATATACCTTAATGAAATGTGTACTGCAGTGATTGAATTACCGACCTACGCGCGGTCGCTGACTGAGTGAGAGTTTGACGTGTTACCCCTAGAGGGCATGCATTTAAACTCGTGATCTGTTAGGGGGAAATCGTGAATAATACTTGAGACACGGATGGAAGTGAGTTTGTTCTTGGAGAAATGCTAAAGACGCTTGGTAGGTCTCGCATTTCTTTTCCCTTTTCTGCTTGTATGGTGATTCCTGCACAGTGAACCTGCAATACCCCTACCATGGTGGCATTCTTGTAATTCAATAATTGTATTATTATTAAATATTTTAATTAGCAGTTTACTTTATAACAATCCCTAAATTTTATTAGGATTATGAATAACATACATTAAGTCAACCACTTGCGATTAGCATCTGAACAAGTAATATTCTTTGTATTTATGCCTTTCTTCATTGTCTACTAGAGTTCTTACATAAAATTGACAACTCACGATCATTCGGTAAACCAAATAAGGTTGGTAAAACTACAGTTCGTAAGAAAAATAACGTATTTCACTGAACTAATCAAGCTACCCCAGTTTCAATGATTTTGGTTTCATTAATACAATGATTTATTACTCAATAAATTCCGTCGTCATTGAATAAAACCTTTTTCATTGATTTGGTTAACTCGCTTTTTGGACCAATTTTAATGCATTATTTCATGTGAACAATGATTTCTTTCATTATTTCAGTGTTTGGTTTAGTGTTTTGCAAATGGAATAGCTGAAAGTAATAAAGGTTTCAGAAAAATTCTCTGAATGTATTGCCCTTGATTATCAATGCTTTTGATACCTGTAGTGACAATCAGTCATAATTGTTAATTTGGCGGTTGACGATCTGCTTGATGAACATCTGCGCTGATAAAATATCGACATAAATTTGATGTTATAAATTGCAGATATATTTAAATCGATAAGTTGTTAAACGCTAATCTAAAATTTAATAAGCTTTGCGGTTTGTTCTTTCTGCATTGGCTTATAATTAAAACAGGATAGAAGATTTCCTCATTATACAGGGTGTATCAGATATAGAGGTAAATACAATAATATGTAGCACCTGTAATCATATACGATCAAAAAGTCTTAATGCACTGTAAGCATTAACGAGAAAAAAAATATTTTGTAAATGCCGTGGGCTAGAGCCGCACCTGTGCCCAACCTAAATGCTGTCCCGAGTATACCCTCACATACCACTATCATTTCGCCATTACCGCTGTTAGTTTTGTGTGGATCGCCGCTTGGAATGCAAGCCACTTCGAACATTTTATTTAAATTCTTCTCGTCTCGAAAAAACGATCCTTTTCAGGACCATCATGATTTCATATAAAGAAAATCGAAGCTTGATGCATCGGCAAAAGCGCGGGAATGTATAAATTCATTTTCGCGCGACATCATAGTAAAAAGGCGTATTTGCAAATTTTCTGTATCTACATTTATTTCTGTGTAATTCGATTCAATTCATTTTGCCTTATATGATTAAATAAATCCAAAAGAAATAACTCAGATTCATGTGGTACCGTTTATTAACAACTAAATCTCGATTCGACAAAGCAAAAGAAAAATATTTACGTTTTTTATAACTACTTAAGTCGCATATCCGGTGAAACTCGAACGTCTTATCAGGATATTAAAAATTATACTTTGTAGACTTACGTAGAATTCTCTCTAGAACTCTTAACAAATAAGGAATGTTTATTTTATAAAAATAAGAAATTTAAAATGCCTCAGTTTTGCTATTTTTACAAGGGCCACACTGGCCGATTGGCCTTTATTTATTCAGAATTACGTTAAATGAACTTACGGCATACCATTAAGAATAATACTGAATGAGTGCAATATATTTATACAAAATACCACGTTTAGCGGGTGCTTGACATGATGTTTCCTTGCATCAGGCCCGGACTAAAGAATTTTTGGCTCTAAATTTTACGTTTTCTTATTTTTTAATGATGAAATCCGGTTTCGGCGGGTTTGTGCTTTATACGTCGTGTAGTTAACACCCAAGCAAAATTTACTTTTTTATTTGATACACCCTGTATATTTGAGTAAGATAGAATATACACTAGTGTAATTGATGTAAATAACACCAACGAACAAAGCTTTGGTACTATTGCTTTTAACTCCCACAACTTTAAATACGCACATATACTCCGGATATAAAATTTTAGATGCGTTTCGTTTTTATTTGCGAATCTCTTTTCATCGAAATCGCTAAGGGCTAGGTAAACAGCAGCGGTCGGTAAACGTGCGACGGTGCGTTTTCACTAAATCAAAACCCGGACAGTCGAACTAGACACGTCGGGACGTTTTTTCGATTTCGAAATCAAAGCAAACCGGATTGAAAGGGATCGCCGGATCGTGACGAAGCGCTGCCAACAGTTTTTATTACCTGCGGACCACCCTTTTCAAATACTGGGGCGAATTGCGACGAACCGAAGAGGGCGGTCACCCCATCCGATCAACTTTTGATTTATATTACCGTCGGAATTAAAAGTTTTATCGGTCCCGCTGTACTTGGCTGGTGCACTTTGCTGAAGTTTGTTTTCTGGTTTTTTCTTTGCCATTTTCTCTCGCGTGATTTATTTACCGATTCCAGCGACAAATCACTTAAAGTTGGCGCAGCGGAAAACAATATTTAGGGTGCCTTTCTATCGTTTTTTTTTTTAGAAGTTAGTTCCACAAAGATAATATTGTGAAAAGGCTTGTGGATTGTATAAGAACAAGAGTTAAACTTTTCCTTTCTAAGAAACTTTTTCTCCACTTTCCAAGATATGATAAAGAGCATAACAGAAAATAATAGTCAAAAAGAAAGACCCATTAGTAATATAGACACAAGTTCTAAAATACTGCAAACTTGATCTAGTAATGGCTTTTGGTAGAGCTCCCTTTAATTTCTAATGGCTAGAAGTGATCAAAATAAATGATTAAACATTGTGCTTCATATGGAACAGAATTTTAAAGTGACTCCACCAATCAGTATCTAAAAATTTCTTGGCTGAATTAAGGATCCAGTGTGATCCCTATGTTCATGAACACAATGCAGATGGTAAACTTACGGATATTATGAACACATTTGCTGCAGCTTCCTCTATAAACCTACCACCCGCTGCATCGCAGATTACTGACGCTTTTTCATACAACCACCCTCACATGAATTGTCTCACTAATGAAGATTCTGTAATTTTTGCGAAGAATGGGCAATCAAACAATATGGCAGACGACTATCATATCCATAGCCTTCCAGCACCAGATTGTAGACATGTCTTTGCTGAGTCCCTAACAGTAATTACAAATCTTTCCATTACAATTGGTACTCTTCATGCTGGAAGAAAATCACAATCTATGCAGCACATAAAAAAAGGTAATTCTTCGCTAATATCTAACTACCCATCTCATAGCCATCCTTTCCAACCTTCTACAATATTATGGAAGAACTCTTTATTCTGCTATCCATCACAGTATCCGCCTCCTTTTATCTCATCTTCAACACGGAATTATTGCTGGACGATCTATATTTACTAACTTGACATCATTTATTCAATTTATCATTGAGGTTATGGACAAACGTGAACAAATCGATGGTATGTATGCAGATCTGCCTACTCTAAAATATCAACACTAGAAATTATGACTTACTTGCCTCCAGGTTTTAATGAAATCTGTATTTAACGATCGAATATGTTATGTATACTACAACGGTCATTATTTTTGAAGAGTTTACATTGCATTCTGGAGTCCCACAAGGCTCAAGTTTGGGTTTGCTATTATTCAACATTTTTATTGATGAAGTGCTGCACAGTCTTATCTAGTTTTTGGCATACGTTGACGATATTAAACTGTTTACTGAAGTCTCTTCAAACTCAGATATACGGAACCTACAAAAAAGCTAAAGCTAGTAAAAAGTTAGTATCTTTATTAACTAATGTAGCATTCACAAATTGCAACTGAATGCCGGTAAGTGCTTTATTGCCTTCTACACTCACATAAGTTAATCTGTCACATTAACTTACCATACTAATGTGCGAATGGAATACAAGGTTAAGGATGTCATGTTCGATTGCCAACTCAAGTTTAAGTCTCACATTGAAGTACTTTGCGCGAATAGTTGGGATCCTTAAAGCACGTATTTCTATATTTCACCGACCTTAATCTAAATAAAACTTTGCACACACACATGTAGTTAGCAAATTAAATTACAATGCATTGGTTTGATACTGAGTACTGTGACTTGCTACAGCTTGATTATGTCCATCGGAAGTTTCTAAAATTTCTGAATTTCAAGCAAGATGGAATAGCAGAAAACGCAGGTTGGCACGTTCACGAGAAAAATAATACTGGAAGGCTTAGGTGCAACTAGTGATAGGAAATGAAAGGATTCCATATGTCAAAGATGCGAAAAGTACCTTGGGGTATGATTTGATCAAAGACTTACATGGAACCCACCTATCGAAAACAAGAACGAAATCGGGGCCTTAGCCCCAAGATGAATCAGTGGTACATTATACAAGCCTAATTAACATATGGTGCAGGTAGTATGGTGGCCGAAGGCATCGCAGGCGGGGCAGCAAAAAACAAAAAAAAAACATGCTAGGTGGTCTAAGTGGAATGCAAAGGTTAAAGGGGAGAAAAGCAGCTAAGGCTGCAAAGAGGTCGACCCATACCGTCGCAACGGAAGTAATTCTAAAACTAGCACCTCTACATATTCATATACAGGAAGCTGCTAGGTGTACAGAATTTACACTTATGCGTAGTCAACCACCGATAAGTAAGTCGCTGTGCTAACCAACAAAAACTGTTAGATGAACTTAAGGAGGTATCTCTTACGGGAATGCCATGGGTCAGAAATTCAATCAAGATTGAAAGTATTAGGTTATAATAATAATAATTCATGCCTTGGCATCCCCCAACGGCTTTCGCCAATTACAGGTGACATCGGCCGGGCCATGAGTTATTATTACGCCTGCGCCCAATTCCATGCAATAATACCAGCTAAGCAGGACTGGGAGAAAGACACTACAGTAAGGGCGGACACAAACTGATGTCAAAACTGCTCTAAAACAGCTGGTAAGCTAAAGGAACTGAAGTATATGGAAAGAAGCTTAAAAAGGCTTTTTCGGTAAACTTCGGCAAAGACACCACGGTGTTTCAGGCTGAGGTTGCTGGTATTCATTAGTATGGCAGAGAAATAGAAAGATGGACCAGGTTAGTTAAAAGCCTCGCTATTTTCTCTAGCAGCAAGTCAACACTTAAAGCGATCGGTTCAACAAGTATTAACCCTAAACTAGCTTGGGATTGTAAAGGCGTTCAAAATAAGGTGGGCACCCAAGCGGGTTCGTCAAGGTTATTTGTTGGAAGTTGGCCATTTCTTTTGCATTACCAAATTGCAAGTTAAAAATTGCATTAATGAATTGATGAATAATGAGTCCAGTTATTTTCACCAAGTCACCAGGCCAAAAACGTTTCTAAAGGAACGTACGCTCGAATTTACTAAAGACCTATTGAGTGAAGACAGAAAAATGATAGTAGGTCTGCTAACAGATCACTGTAGACTAAATAGGCATATGTATAACACAGGCTTCGTGGATGACGCTAAATGCAGATTCTAGCAAGATTATGAAGAAATACTAGTTTACGCGCTGTCTCAATGCGGTGGATTAGCAAGGACAAGGTCTCTAGTACTGGGCGTAGACAACCCCACTGCTAAGAGCTACATAAAAGAGTCTTTCTCAAAGATAATTGGTCTAATAAGGAGGGAAAATTGAAGAGCACCGTGTAGAACAAAGGGAATCACAATGGATCTGAAAAGATCGCATTGAAACAGGTCCGTATAGCCACCCCAACTCTAATCTAATTTAAGATCGAATATATCCAGGAATTACGTAAAAAAATGCATTTTGTATTAAATTTCTAATATACTAAAGAACACAATCATAATACAGTGTTATTATAATATTTTATATCAATGCAGTGTTTCACCTTCAACTGACAAAGTATTGTCAGAGAAATACCCTGGATTGATAATAGCTAACTTCATCAGTACTTGCAATCTTAAGATGCAAGCGTATTGTTAATAATGTTATATAAGTACTGGATATATATCATTTTATAGATTTGAAATGCAAAATAGAACATTGTTTTCATTGAGTGGAATTTCTTCTTTGTTATTAAAATCCTTGCATAGTGACTTTATGGTATTGTAATATAATAGCGAAAACGTTGCATATATTTACCTTTTTTGAACTTGAAGAATCATATTAACTCACCAAATTAGTGACGAGTATATTAACAATAGCAAAGAATGGTTTAGCTTTTGACGTCTGTTAAGAATCTAGAACTACTGAATAGCAGAACAACCAATGACAGAGGAAAAAAGGAAGGAGGAAAGTTAACAAAGTAGCGTTAAAGAGTAGAAAAAAATCAATAAGTATCGCCCCTGAAGAGGAGTTACAACAATGAGAAGTAACGTGCAGTTAAATCTTGAAGTTGCCAATTTTATTAATTAATTGTTGACTTGGTGAAACGTATATATGCAATATGCGCTTATAACATGCCTTATTACATTCTGTAAAGAAAATGAAGTGTTTGACTTTATTTAGAGGATATACGTCAAAGGCTTTTAAACCTCTTGATGCATAAATCAGAGAAAGCAACGGTGTATGTCGTATTTTAAGTAACATGGTCACGTACCGCAAATTTATCAATGTATCAACGTATTTCCGACAAAATAAATCTATCAGTGCAATGCACATTAATAATACACTTCTTGCATATCACAATTGCACTAACAATAAAATGTGAACCAGATCGTAAAGCCCACCGTCGACAGCGACAGAAATACGTATCAATTAGAAGCGCACGTCCTTACCGGAATTTTTAAATGATATACTCCAGCATAATGGCGAGATAAATCGGTTTGTACGCGAGCTTATTTCCTTAAACTAATATGACGGAGGAACTAAGGTAAAATTCTTTGTCTATCGTATGGCAACGCATTATTGTACATAACGCTGATGTCGTAACAGCCCTCGCTGTACGCTGCACGCCATATGTAATTTGCATATAAATCAAATCAAACGTTCAGCGAGTAATACTGGTTTACATGGAGAGCTAGATTAACATATGTAATGGATATAGCCCACGATTGCCTTATTTGGATGTAGAATTTAATTTACTTACGCGGAATTACGGTTGCAGCACGTAAAATTATGTATGTAGTGAGTATAAATCAACATATTCCTTGTTAGTTGTTGAGCAAATGTTTAATTTTAATTTCTTGTAATTTTTTAAGATTTTTTTTCTTTATATGCAGTATTCATTAAATTTGCATTTAAAACATCTAGTGGGTGTTTTCAGGTAAACTTTTTCTATTAATTCTTAAAGTACCATCTATCAATGTACTAAAGACAAATACAATACAGTCGTCACACAAAGTATACAGTTCTTGTTAGAATACTATAAGCAAACGAAGTATTAATAAGGTTTTCATTAACAAATCCAGTGTTATAGGTATTATTCGAATGAAATTGTTCAAGATGATCATTTAAATAACAAAAATATCTGCATAACTAACATGTATACACAACAAGAAAAGCTTCCAAAAGATTAAATAAGAATTAGTGTTGACATAAAATACATTAGTGACGTTAATTTTAAATTTGCTCCGTTACGTCAGGATTTTAGGAAATTATTTTAAATAGCTTTTCAAAAGGTACATTAATTCTATAGAATTTCAAAGTGACTTTTATGTAAGTAAGATATTACAAGATGCATTGTACTGCCTAGCATTAAGTGGACATGTCTGAACATGTCGTTGCCTGTTTCCTACGTCACAGCATTCAAACCAACCCCATTTCTGCTCTGGAGCCAATGAAATTATCACTTTGTAGACTTCTAGCTGTGTGGGTATATAAGAAGCTACGCACGGCTCGTTAGATTCAATTTAAGTCTGTGATAGCTGAACGTCTTTTTATTTCATAATATTCCGTGCGTGTACAAATAATCCCAACAGCTTCTGTTATGTGGAGAATTCACTACCCAACGACATAAACGGAATATTACGCCTTTAATAGAAAATTTATATTTCCACTATTTTGGTCTAAAAATTAATATCAGGACAAAGAATGGGCTTCTTACATTTGCTGCGCACGCTGTGCTGTTGCTCTGGGGCTGGTCAAAGGTCATTTGCAAGACCTATGATTTGGCGTGAACAAACGGACCGTTTGTTTGATTGCTACTTTTGCTGCACGAAAACTTTCGGGTTCTCCAACAGAAATAAGAACAAAATTGGTTACGCTAGTGTGTCTTCTGTTACTCGTTCAGTACTCATTCAAAAGCCTTGCCAGTACCAAGACCTGTAAGGGTTTCGAGTGAAGAATATGCCATTACAGATGCAGAGGAAGAAATTTTCCAAGTTATCGACTGGCGATGATGAATATTCTGAATTAAATGACCTTATTCGAGATCTGAATTTGTCAAAAACTCAAGCCGAAATACTAGGATATAGACTTCAAGGTTGGAAGCTGTTAGCTCCAGGCACATATATTTCAGTGTATCGTAATCGCCAGAAAGAACTGTCACGATATTATTCAACCGAAGAAGATCTTTCATTCTGCAATAATGTCTATGATTTGATGCTGACAGTAGGCCATCAACACAAACCAGAGAAATGGCGTCTTTTATCGATGCTTCGAAATTGAGTTTGAAAGTTATCCTTCTTCACATAGGAAACGTTTATCCATCCATCCCGGTTGGTCACGCAGTTCATATGAAGGAAACTTATGTAAATATGATTCGTCTTCTCGATCAAATTAATTATAAAGTATATAAATGGCATATCAGCGCTGACCTTAAAGTTGTAGCAATTCTACTCGGTTTACAACAACGAAAGCACTGCTGTTTCCTTTGTGAGTGGGGCAGTGCGCCGAAAAATTCTCACTATGTTGTTAAAGATTGGTCAGTCAGGGCTCAATATATTCCTGGAATAAAGAATATACTTCATAAGGCACTAGTGGGACCTGATAAAATATTTCTACCGCCATTGCATATCAAATTAGGTTTGCAAAACTTAAAGAGGGACTTTTTGTAGGACCTCAAATTAAACGTCTACAACAAGATACACAATTTAAAGAGACTTTAAATGACTTGGAACGTAGTACTTGAAATTCTTTTAAAAATGTTTCTAAAAATTTTCTAGGAAACACAAAATCTGCCAATTACATAGCATTCTTAGAAGTTGCCAGTTTTATGGGTTGTAAAATGAGTCTTAAAATACATTTTTTACATTCGCACCTGGGGGCATTACGATTAACATATTGTAACGTTTTCGGGATTCAAATAACTAACACAAGCGATATATTAAATGCAAAGTATTTACTTGTACTCTTAAATCTAATTAACAAATATTAACATAAACACGAATAATTAATAACTAGGATATTACTAAAATACTTGGTAAACTAAATTCATTTAAATACTACTTATTTGTGTTTACAATTTATGTCCACTGTTTATTTCCACGCACGAATATTATTTTACATTCTCCCCTCCCCCAATAGAACTGTATCTTCCTCGTTCACGAGGCGTATTTATATTTCCCGTCTTTAGTTCTAGAGCGATCCATATCTTTCCCGATCATTCTAATACATTCGTACTAGAAACTTCGATTACGAATTAATGAA
The DNA here is from genome assembly GCA_004143645.1 of Protaetia brevitarsis. Lineage (NCBI taxonomy): Eukaryota > Metazoa > Arthropoda > Insecta > Coleoptera > Scarabaeidae > Protaetia > Protaetia brevitarsis. Next base: position 1,242,918 of record RXPK01000145.1, on the reverse strand, counting down.
GAACCCTCTATGAGCGGTTTAACTATCTAAAATGAGCGCCATCTATGAGCCCAATTGGTAATCTAATTCAACTAGGCGCGCGTAACAATATTATGACTATTACATCGCTTTATTTAGTAATAACGATATATTTGTGTGATGTGGTGGTAATATTAATAATCAATCGACCTTACAGTAGGAAATGAAATTGATAAGTATAATCCAAATATAGCTCAAGTTATACACTATCAGAAGTCGTAGTCAATTCACAGTCCAACTTGGGCAAAAATAGATCACCTTTTATGAAATTACATAATATTAATGTAGCGTAAATTTATCATGACTTAGCCGTATAATATCTAGTTTTTACCATAAGTGTGATAATTATTTGGTTTTTTTAGCCCTGATAAATAGTATATCCTCCTTTTATAAATAATTTATTATACCGATTACTTAAAGAGTCTTATAATTCTAATGTCTGCAATACAGTTTTTCAGTGTAATAGTCACAGAATTAATGCAGACCTTTTGCTTTAATTCTATTATCATGCTTTCGTTTCGTTACGTTATAATTCGCAGGTTATACATTTAGAATTTCTGTTAGAAGTCGAGCTAACAAATTTTTGATTCCAGATAATAAGAACTATATGAGAGGTTTACGTATTTTTGAATAGGTTCTACTCCTGGTCTGCAATATCTGCTTTCTTACATAGTATAGATAATATACATTGCATTTTAAAATTTCATATGAAAATAGTATATTGTTTCGCAAAAGTTTCAAGCGACTTATTTCAAAGTTATTTTACGCATGTATAGGGGATCTGAGCCAATAATGGAAATAAATTTCGTTCAGCATCCGGAACGAATTTTACCCAACATTTTAAAGGCGATATGTTATAGGAGTTCCGATAGAGTAAACGGCAAATTACTATGTCCCTTCATTGTACTACGTACCGTCAAACCGGACCTTTTCGAATGGAAATTTGAGCACATCTACCCGTGTCGAAAGCTGTTGAGTGACATATGTAAATCCGGTGAAATCGTTTTGTCGTTCGTGGGCACTGAGTTTAATTTAATCAACACGCCCCTCGGTTCGAAGTAATGGGTTTCTATCACGAAAAAGCTCCTGTTTCAACAGCAATCTATGAAGTTATCACAAAGGTATCTTTCAAATCTGATTGCAGCATTTTCGTTTGGGTGTCGAGGAAACTGAATGTATTTGGTGAAGTCTAATTACCGTATGTACCGTATTTAGAAAAGCAGGCGAGCATATGACTTATAAATTGTCGATTTACAAATTTAGATTAAATACACTACTGCGGTCACTAGAACCTAGCGGAGCAGATGTTATCGTAAAGTTCATCCAACAAACTTACACACATTAGGGTCCTCTAAGGAAAGATCACCCTTTCCAAAGATAGCATACCTGATTCTCGTAGCGCCAGGTCAATGATCGAAACTGTATCTCTATCTTCCAAACACATTATACTGTAGGCGCTAATTTAACGTATTTTACAAAGTTTTAATTGACGTTGCAGATACAAGATGCGCTTTCAAATTTAAATATGTAATATAAACATGGACAAATCTCTGTACATACATAAGAAAATAAGTGAAAGAACACTCTTAAGGTATTTACTTACTGTTTATAGTCAAAAGTTCATATTTAGTTTAAAAAACATTTTTAGTTCTACATTTTGTAATATCTTTCCTTTGCCTTTTTTGGATATTCCTAGTTTTATTTTAATATGGCTGATATTAATCAGAAGTTAATGGAAAGTTGGATTTCTGACCATACAGAATATCTGTCAATTGTTAACGAAACGGAAATAATGTGCAAAATTTGTTCAATAACTCTAAAATGGTACGTTACACAACATGTAAACACAAAAAAAAACCATAAATATTTCGCCCGACAAGTTTTATTATATTAAGACCTCTGTGAAGCATTTGTTGCATCCAATATTCTCTTACATAAACTGCTAAACTCTAAATTAAAAACATCTCTGGAAAGATGAACAAATAGACATATTCCAGATCCTTCAATATTACAGAGGAAGACAATATCTAATAAATTGTTACATAAATATTATACAACAAATTATATATTGCCAATAAACAAGTGCATGTTGTCTGACATTACATAAACATGTAGATAGATAGATATTTATTTCAAACAATATCAAACAAAAAAAGACAATGATGAAATATGTCAACATAATACAAACAAAAATAATGAGATACTTAACTTAAACTAAAATATATTATTAGTAATAAATCGGCAACTGAAATAACAGTTCAAATTCAAAAGAGAGCATTTAACTTGCTTTTGAAACCCTTCAGTTATCAACTGCTTTTTATATTCCAAGGCAGTTTATTATATAGCTTGCATCCCATGTATATTAAATTTCTTTGAAAACTGTAGTTCTATGTCTTGGTGGTAACAAAATATTAAAATATTCTGGTATTGTAATTATGCGACACACTGTCGGTGAACTCCTACGATGCTTGTGGACAAAACACAAAACTCATAGATAATAAAATCGTAAAAAGTTAAGATTTTGTGTTTCTTTAAAAGCACTTCTATAAGAGGCGCGTGAGTCAAGGCTTATAAAGTACTAATGGCTGCGTTTTGAATTAGAAATATCTCCCGCGGAATCCCCCCCCAATAAATGATGCCATATGTCATCCGAGATAGAAGTTGGCATAGTAAAAACTTTCAAAATCTCATAACTGCAGCATCTTCTGAGATTATGCAGAGCATAGGCAGGTGCGCGCCAGTTCACCACGCAGTGTGTCAACATGGCTAATCCAATTAACCTTTTCATCAATGTGCATTCCCAAAACCCTCGCAGAGTTAGTGAAAGGAGTGTGCTTATTGTCAAGGGTTAGACCGTTGATTCTATATCTGCATCTATTAAATAAAATAATGTTAGTTTTATCAGAATTAATTATTAATTTTTTAAGGTTCATCCAAGTTTCAATAAGTAAAAAACTCTATCTACAAATAGCTCAGCTAGGGTATTGGAGGTTACAAGCATGCTGATATCATCAGCATACATCGTGATAACATCACTGACATTCAGTGAACATATATCATTTATATAAATTAGAAAAAAACGGTAGGTCCCAGCACAGATTCCTGAGGCACCCCAGTTGAAATCCTACATCTATCCGAGTAAAATATATAATATATAATAAACAAAATAAAACATTAAACACGTTTCACTAGGAGGAAGACAGGTCAAAATTAATGATTACTAATTCGAAAATGAATAAAAAGGTTGTTTTAGTAATATCATCTTCAATTTGCGTCGAAATGTAGTTAAATTAGGAAAACTTAATATCAACGAAGGTAATTTATTGAAGAAAGAGGAACCCATGAAGTACAGAGAATTTTTTGCAGAAAGAGGTACCAATTTTCGGAAGATTAATACTATTACAGTTACGATTGTTGTAAGAATGAATAGGTATATCTGCTTCTATATTTATACACTATACTCACCGACTCATAGATAATTAATGAGTATATAGTAGTAATAGGAAACAAACAACGGACGACAATGGGCTCTGTTGTCCTCTCCACTAATCAGCCGCACAGCCGGTTTTTGTAATTTAAAGATTTCGAATAAATTCGTTGTAGTAGTGAAGCCCCAACAAGAAATACAATATCTCATGCGAGACTCAAATAGTGCAAAGTAAACCCCTCTCGCAGTACGCTCCCCAAGATTTAGCGTTATAATTCTTAGAGCCTAACAGGCTGATGGCAAGCCCTTTGACAACATCTGAATGTGCTCGGTCCACTCAAGCCGGTATCCACAGTAACATCCAAAAATCTAACATCAGTAGCAGGGGATACAAGACTGTTATTAATAACAATGTTAAGGTTAGTTTGTTGTCTGTACAGTAACAATTTGGTTTTGCTAGTATCAAGAGTAATTTCATTAGCATTAAACCATTCACAAATCCTAGAAATGTCGGCGTTGATTAATCTCTCTAAGTCATGACGATTTGAAGCGTGGCACATAAGGGATGTATCGTCGGCGAAAAGAACCGTGTGTGATTGACGGGTTACATGTGCCACGTCATTAATAAATATTAAAAGTAACTTAGGTCCAAGCACTGAGCCCTGCGGCACACCACACACGACTCGACCAACTATCGAATCGACATTGTCATTGTCAACTCGCAACCATACAAATTGGCGACGATTAGTCAAATATGAGCGGAACCAGTCGTTAACTTTGCCCCTAAAGCCATACCTTTCAAGTTGGTTAAGTAGAAGTGAATGGGGAATACAATCAAATGCTTTAGATAGGTCGCAAAATATGGTGGCTGTCAATTGTTTTTGGTTAACAGTTTTGATATAGTACGTTGTTATATAACAAATCTAATAATTAGTATTTTCAATCCAAATACGCTTTCACACCTTATGCAAGATTACGCATCAGAATAATGATGAATCTATAAAAACCATTATTAATGAAAGCCTACAAGGTATTCTTCAATTTCATCAAAATCAAAGGCCAAAATTCTGTAATTTCTTAGCGATGCAGCGCGATATATGTTCAAGGCTGGAAAAATACACTACAGCATTTTGCGACTGTGGTGTAAAAGGCAGTTGTTTGTTAATTTTTGTTCGCTAAATGCGAAAATGATGGTAAAATCTGCCTTACATGTAAGATTTTCGAGTTATGATTATTACAGCAATAAGTATATATTTTATCCACTAAGATAAATGGAAAAATGCCACCAAGGCAGATGGTTTCCAGGATTATTGTTATAAATAAATCCTGTTATCCTTAAAATATCTTGATTTTCTTTTTGGTTTCAACTTCAAAAATATATAAAAATGTAGGTATAAGATAAAATAACTGATATATTCTATAACTAAGAATCTATGCGTGGTGGAAAATTTTGGTTGTTGAATTCGCAATCAGGATTCTTTGAACTTCCTCGTACAGACATTATAACATCAATCGCAATTTTTTTTTTTGTATTTGTTGGATAGTGCTATTAAAGGAAACTTATTCAAACATATTGTATGGAACTTGTTTGGCCCATACACTGCACAGAATTTGCGGAATGAGTTTCCAGAGGTAGATAAATAAGTAGCTTTGTTTAAACAAACTTTACGTAAAGCACTTTCACGGGTATCTTCCTATAAGGAACATTTCCTCCCACTTTACTTTTCTCCCTCGTTCCTGTAATAACGCGATAGGGTTCTGGAATCGAAGCGTACATATTTTATTCAACAAATTTTCAAAACCTCAAGGATTTTGAAATACTCGTAACAGTGAACAATACAAAGAATTATTATACAATTCAACGTTAGAAGAGCAACTTAATTTTGTACATATCAATTTCAAACGTTAATAAACGCTATAAAATATTTTGAACAACATGACGTTACGTTCAATGATACTGTAAATTTGTTAAATATGATTATATACAATTTATTCAGTATTGAAGGCAATTTTGGGCTTCGCCTTAAAGAAAAAGAGTGCTCTGTTTTCGAGAGAAATCCCGACTTAGATATATTAAAACAGTTCTCGAAAGGAAAATTATTAAGTCAAAATCTAATTGAAAGGTATTACTTACTTTTGCCACATTTTAGTAATTATGCGGCTTTAACGATTTATGATGTAGAATATTTGCAATATTTAAAGATATGGTATTAAAAAAAAAACAGAAATAGAAAAAGATGAATCTTTTAATTAATATAATTGTGTTTAAAGATTATTTAAAGATATGTTGACGTTCAAACGGAAAAATTTAATGTACACTTAGAACAAACTTTAATTATTAACACAAACTACGCATTATTCTCTGAAATTTAAATATTAATATAATCCTTGTTCATAAAATCATATTTTATTTCTATACATATTTACTTTACTTATCATAGAGTCTCATTCTGCGTAGATGCTTTCTGACCTATAAAAACAGGTTCTATTACTTTGGCACTTTTACGGTCAAGTTGAAGTAGTTTCCTGGTTGGACATGATTAGCTGAAATGCACTTTTCTGCATGTGCCAAACCGGAACAATTTTGCGACAACAGTATAGGGCACTTTTCGACATGCCCACAACTTGATTTGTTTTTTAGCTGCCGTATAGTTGTTATAAAAACAGGTTCTGGCATTGAAAATTGCACCGTAAAAGTGTCTGCTTCTTCACTTTCCAGTATGAGAAAGTACCCAGATACCTAGATTAGTGGTAGATTATATTATGCTTAATATACTCAAAGTGCTTTTTTGCAATTCCTTATCAGTTAATTAACGTTAATGCCCCTCTAGCTCTTTCAGTATCGTTTGACTGTCACTAAAAAAAATTATTAACACTTATGCGTACCCAGGTACGATTTGACAACTTTGCACGCATGAATTACACGTATGAACTACAACCCAATCGATATCTGCGCGATAAAGTAAGGTAGTTTTTCCCTACTGGCAAGTATGCCTTTTTTTTTAAAGAAAAAAATGGGTGGTTGGAAATGCAAAATATAAATATTTATTTTGATATCAATTTCTTATTTCCATAAACCGCTTGTTCTCAGTTTATTTTTCCGACACAGTTACACAGTTAACACAATTTCGTTGTGTGAAGCCAGAACATTACTTTGCAGGCTTGCTAATACTGTTACCAAACTTTAGTTGTAAAGTTGAAGCGAGTGTTTCGAACTTTCGCAAGTCCATTTACTTACAGAGTACACTTTTGTGTTGTGTGACCGACCAAATGTTAAGTCAAGTTTCTATTAGTTATATACGGACATTCTATGTTACATAACTATTTTGACAAAAACTAGACTATTCCGACTCTGAGTGCCCATATTTTCAATGGTATATGGATTTGCCGAAGTTGTCTTTTAATTTAGATAATAATAATACTAATAGTAGGATTTTCTTTCTTGCTTCTGTGCTTAAAAGGGCATAGAAAAGATCATTGTTCGAAGATTGGTATATAATTAATAGTGGAATAATAAAATAAAGCAGAACTGCTGGTTCGAAATCAATCTTTATTTAATTTAAATATCTCATTACAACATGTTCGACCCATAGCGATCGTCAAGCAATCTAGAGCTACATAAAATGTAATATTTTTTCTTTTTCTTTCTTAAGATAGCGCCTTTTCTATATATATATTAATTTAATAATTTTTTTTTTATTAACGTTTCGACAATTTTTTTATTGTCTCCCTTAGAATTTTCATCTTGGTTACAAAGTTATTTAATTTAAATTGACGGCGCAATACATATTAAAATTTACTTCTTAAAATTACATTTTTAAAAACGTTACAAATGTCAACTTAGTCAAACGCTTGCTTTTAACAATACAATGTGTGGGGAATACAAATGTGCGGAAGGTACATTGACTAAATTGACATTTGTAACGTTTTTAAAAGTGTAATTTTAAGAAATAAATTTTAATATGTATTTTGCCGTCAATTTAAATTAAATAACTTTGTAACCAAAATGAAAATTCTGAGGAAGACAATAAAAAATTTGTCGAAACGTTAATAAAAAAATATATATATAAAATTAATATATTTGGTCCTAAAAAAGCAATATTCAAGTCGAGATAGAAAAGCCGCTATCTCAGGAAAGAAAAAGAAAAAGATACACTATCGGCTAAGAACAAAATTTTCATCAATAAAATGTAATATATTAATATATTTAATTTTAAAATTGATTGACGTTTGTAAATTAAAATTTTATTACATTTGATTATTGTATTGCAAAAACGAGTTGTCTTTGTCAATTTACAATTAATATTGTGAAAAGAAAACTTCATTCGTTTTGATTTAAATACAAATATCCACATTATCTCCACACTTTCTCAAGACTGCCATTTTATTTTATAATCCTGTGATTGAATAACACCATCCTTTCCAGTTCTAGATTAATTATTTACGTGCTGAAATGTGAACATGAACAGGAGCAGAAACTGTGAAATATCAAGTTACGCATGCTAATCGTGCCGAAGAAAATAGGGCAGCCGGCTTAGTTGATTGAGCACAATTTAATACATTGGAATGAAACTTAAAACTTGCATTAATAAAAATGCTTTTTTCTATTTTGCGTCCATAAAAACGCAATTGTAACACGCTTTTGCGTATCGAAAAGTGCTTCATTGTGATACGCCTTTTTTTTTATTTCTATAGGTTGGCTGTAATTGAATACATTATGACAGAAAGCAAAATTGACGTTTAATGCATGTAAATTGTAAATACTTTAAATCAAAAATTCTATACAAATTTAGTTACATTGTTATTGTTATGAACGTGGAATTACTTGTATACCTTTACACTGACGGAACAAGTATCTTGAGCATGTATTGTTATGCCAGGCAAATTCTTCGTAACAAAGTTTTGCTGAGTTATGTTATGGCTTTAAATGGAGACTTCTGTGATTGAGAATCATTCGATGATATAACTCTAGAATGACCAGATATGTACTTGGCCCTGATAAGTTGTGCGCTACAGCCACTTTACTTTTTCATAGATGTTTCGATGTAAGCCTCAGCTACCGCAGATGACTTCCATCCACCATGAGTTTCATAGTCAGCAAATCACTGCCTGCGTCTGCTAAGTGTGTAGCACTAGAACGTCTGAAGCAATGTCCAGTATAAAGCTCTGAATTGGGCCAATTTTAGAAAATCAGCTATTAATTTAGGCATTTTGCCAATCGTATTAATTCAATCGGCACGATATACAATAACCATTGCGATATGTAAGAAGAATCTTGAATGATTAATATTTTTGGTCGCAGGGCGACATATACTTAAATTAAACTAATCCATCTTTCATCCGTAATTGCAAAAACTCTTACATTATTTTTGTTTTAGGTACTGTCACCAAAATAATATCACTCTTAAATTCTAAATCATGTATGGACATATTTGTTAATTCATCTCGTCTACAGGCACCTGTGTAACCCATTATTAAAACAATCTAAAATTAAATCCATTACATAAAAAATTACATTTTGCAAATAATATCGTACCTTTATTGCTAAATACAATGCGTCAGAACCTTCTTCTACAAAATTTATTAATATCTTCAATGCATAAAATTTTAGATTTCTTAGCCTCGTATCCCTCAGAGAATCGTTTTAAATAGGCTTGTAATTTAATATATTTTGATATGTCTGTATTTTTATAAATGGAAAAGCAAGAACGAAGCATGGAATACATAGACCATAGGTAGAAGATTCTTATTTTACCCTTGTAATTTCAAAATATGCCAATAAAATGTTTTCAGAATATTGTGTTGACATTATTCTGTACAGCCATAGTTCAAATTGATGGTAGCATTTTTCATATACTGCTTTTGATTTTTTCGGTAATAAATTTATGACGGCGTTATCCGCAATTTCACGCAGTTGTGGTGGCGTACAAGATAAATTTGTCTCAGTATCACTCATTTTTTAGAGTTTACAGAGACTATATTATGAAATATATTGTTTAAACAATTTAAATAGCCGCAATTTGAATTTGATTGTCAAATGTCAATCGTATGCACAATGTGACCAACTTCATATAAAAATAAACTCAACATTTTTAATGAGATTTTTATTAAGTATTATTATCAATTTATAATGCAAAATAGAAAAAAAATAGTATAAAAGACTCGTTTCATAAGGCTTTTTGTCGCACTCGTTCATTAGAAATACGCCTGCGGCTCGTTTTCTAAACTTGAAACTCGTGGCGACAAATCATGCCTTATGAAACTCGTACTTTAATATACTATTGTTTTTGAATTTAGTTTGTTGTATACACGCAATATATAATATTTTACTTTCTTTTGCATTTTCACTTATTTTTTTATCTTATTGTTTCTTGATGTTTATTTTTATTTTATTTTTTTTACAGGTAAGTCTTCTATAAGCTACCGCTGCGTCATGGTTGTCTCAATTCAGGTGATGTATTGTCTTGTTTTATTTTTCCCTGCACCACATTAATTTATCGCGTCTTTTCTCGGGTGCTAAGGTAATCGTAATAAAGGCCAGTAGCCACGGAATCCTATGTAAGTACATTATTGGCTTGTAAACAGTACGTGATGGTGTTTGGTGATCAATGGCGTTCTATCACTGTGGCGCTAAAATTGTTAATAGCTTAAACTGGTATCGCATAATATAGTAGATTGTTTACTTCAGGTCCCTGGCCAATTTCCTTAAAAGCAACAATGACTTCATGTAGTCCAATATTCGACCCATTCCGACGGGTGTTGATATCTGTATCTAAGTCCATATCTATTCTATCAAAATAGAATTTTCAGGATTTAAAAAACTTCACATATAATACAATCACTCACAATAGCAGAGTGCAGTTCCCAGTTAAGACCACTGATTTGGCAATGTATTTATATTAACAGAAACACCATGTTTCCCTCAGTCTAAAATGCCTTTGAGCAAATGAAAAGAAAGTACTAAAAACTGTCATTAAAAAAGTGCTATTTTATTATTATGTGCAAAGGTTTTTGACGGATCTAACGTGTGATAGTGGTAATGGGGATGGAAAAGTTACTAAAAGTATCTAAAATTTACACAATGCAGGCGCAAAATTCAAAGGAACTAGATTTTACCTCTAAATCCTTCTGTTCTGTATTGTGTAGGCCTATTTGTAGAGATGTTTTGACTATTAGTGCCGCTGAAATAACAAAATAAATGGAATAGGTTTCTGATTTCTTTTAAGAAGACCTGAATTTGACTGTTACATGACATTACAAAACACATGGTCTAAGAAGTGTTGATAGAAAAGACCATATGGTAATGCATCGGTGAACTCAAAAAAGAGTCAACATTCGATTTGATGATCCTATTCCAGTTTCTATTCCAACTTCGATGTTGCAAGAAGAGTGGCCTTCAAGTAAGAAACAGGAATCCTTTTTTTACAGAAAAATTGAATCGGCATAGCGCGATTGTTATTGCAGATTTTATTAATGACGAATTCGTTGGAAATTTACGGTCCTAAAAAAATAATACTCAAGTCAAGGTTTCGCTGAAGGAAAAAAAAAACTATGGTTGTCAGGGTCGCAAGAAAAATAACTGGATATTTAGGCTCGTGATATGACAATTACGTTAAAATAAATATAGGTAATGTGACCAATAGCAATAATATTTAACGATTTTATTTAATAAAATTGAATGAAGCAGTGGCTTGCTTTTATATCGTCTTTTTATAATTCGATTTTGATGTGATAACGAAGCAAAATTAATCTTCATATTAAATTAAGATGTGGAGCACTTAGTTATTTTGCATATCTTGGGGACACTAATAAGGAAGAAAGAACTGCACACCTGATTGCATTGACAAATTCATTTTTTCAAAGAAGTCATTTGTTAATTTTTTTAATTATGATTCACTCACGATGTAATCATAATAATAATGTAAATAATTCTGTTCTTATAATTCCAACTATACAATATTAATTACCGTTTATATTTAAACTTCCCAGGAATCATTTATATGAAATGTGAATTTATTTCTATCCGATACAGCAACTCTGTTATAAGAAACGTGAAAACTAATAATTCTTACAACTATTGAAAATGAACAAATTCTTTCCCACAAACAAATTTCAGAATACTCAGTCATATTAGTTTAACTAAGTTTAGTCTAGTTTGTATTAGTTTGTATTTGGCGCTTGTTTTATTGAAAGTTAAGTTACTTTTAGTAGCTTTTCCTTCCACGTCATTACTACCACGCGTTAAATTCGTCAAAAATCCTTCGCATGTAACCTCGAAATAGTACTTTTTGAAGACAGGTTTTTGCACTTACTTTTCATTTGCTCAAAAAATGAATTTCCATGTAAATTGCCAAATCAGTGGTCCTCATTCGGAACTCCCCCCAGAACTGTAAATATGAAACACGAATCAAATCACGTGATGTGTATCTTGCATTAGTTTACTTATGCTCACGCGTACAAATAAACTTTTTGCATCCTCAAGTGCAAATATATTCGCAAACTTCTTTTATCTAATTGATTTTGGTAAGGAAATGTTCCTTTAACTAAGTTAGATGTTATTTTTGACACTTTTTAAGTTTTACACGTAGATTTTTTTGACTCTGTAACATCTATTTGATTTTTACTATTAACTAGGCTTCATTTTTTTCTTCTACCACAAGCTTAACGACTCTAAAGGGATTATGTGAACGTTAATTCATTGACAATTTCGAAATAGATGTGTCTGTATATAATAGTCTTTTCTGAAAAACAGTAAGTAATATTGAAAATGGAAGTTTTAGGCTTAACATCTGATCCTCGACCGCAATTAAGAAGACACATTACTACCGCAACAAACTGCAAGCTAAAATTAACTACTAAAAAACTTGAATGCCAAGCTTAAACGCAATTAAAACAAAAAGCGCGACCTACGGATAATCCAGGAGATCACCTACCTATTGTCGATTAGAAATGGTAATTCTTCGCTCAACAGCTGCAGCAAGCGGAATAAACTTCCGGGGGTAGTGTATCTGCTAGCTTAAGGAGCTCATGGAGATGGAGGTGGGCTATCTTAAGGTGTTGGTTTAAGTAGTACCGAAGCATGCAAAGTTTAATAACAAGGCGCCAAGAGCCTAATGACCCCACGTCCACAGATAAAACGAAAACGTTACCGCAAAGTCCGCTAAATTCAATTCCAATAAAATGTAACAACAAAGATGATAAAACTCACACATAAATACAAAAAAGTGTGCAGACGCTGTATATGATGAAATTTTGATAATATGCAAATCCTATATATGATGGCGCCAGGGTATCTTGTTAATAAAGTAAATAAAATGATTCGATGATTAATAAATGTCGACAAAGTTTTGTAAAATTAAGCAAATAATTCATGTGCTTCTATTGCAGAGCGATAGATAAATAAAACATTTTACATGTACGCAATCGTGAAATGTGTTTCGCAGATAATGTTATTAAAAATGCAAGCCTAAAATATTGGCCACAATTAAATCCTGTCGGTTTACATATAAATTTCTACAAGAGAAAGAATGAACACAAATTTTATGCGAGATAAAGTAAGTTGTTAAATAATTATGACTACGTAAGTACAAAATGAATGAGTATTAAAGTAAATGACGAAATATACTTAACTATATTTACAAAACACTGGCTTAGAATAAATTTTGAAGATATTAAATTTAACTCAAAATATAGGTTCGGCTTTACGTACCTTAGAGTTACGATGAATCTGATAATTTTTAGTAATAGGCTCCGCAATCTATAAAATGAAAAACAGTACCTTATCGATGGGTTGGCAATAGCAAGGAATTTGTCAAGGATACCTGCGTTTGTTGGTTACCGCGATGTCCAAAAAATACTGGGATCCAATCATACTGTGAGATGGTTATTTTCCCACGGTGGAGCAAAAGCATTAAGCGCTTATAGGTTAAACTTCTGTACTAAGGGGGCGGTGATGTCCTCAGTTGTTCTTAGGATTGCTTGGTGACGGCCGCTCGTAGTGGATGGCTAATTACAATGGGTGGTTACGAGCAATAGGTGGATACGAACAACGGTGGTGACTAACAGTGGCTAGCTCAAACAACGGTGATACAAGCAACGGTGACTACTAACAGCGGGTGGTTCAAAAAACGGGGGGTACGAACAAGTATTTCAAGTACTACAAGAAAACTTCACACAATACAACAAATTCTGTGATTCGAATAGGGCCAAAATGACTGTACGTCTACACGCGACCAAGCTTGTCTGAAAAGTGGTGAGGACGGAAGGACGCTTCTGTCCCGGAAATCAAATATCCAACGCTGGTTGGCTAATTCAGTCATGCGGAACTAACTTCCTATGCGCGTACGTTCTTATTGGTGTTCATTAAATTCGGCGAGCAAATACGCCAAGTTCAAACTGAACTATAACAACATCAAGTGTTCTTTCTATATAACTTCCTCAGAGATTGCCCACAATTTCTTACAGGAAATTTTACTTATTCATATGACAAACGTAAACAAAGATGTTATTCCACTTTTCTCCATCGCTTTCCTATCAACTGTACGCTTAATAGTCGTAATAAATCTATTCAGGCAGGATCGTGCGCCAACACAAAAAGTAAATCGAAAACAACGAGTGGGAATTTCGAAAAGTCATGGATACGATATAGCCGTCGGTGGCGGCAATAATTCCCCTGAGAACAAGAAGCCGGTGCAATAAGTCCTAGCTTTGTAATTTTCTTTGCTTTAATTAGCGCGCTGCGGTACCCATCAATTGAGCCGGTCTAATTGAAAACCGTGGATCTTTCTGGTAAAATGCAGAATATAATTGTTGGGTAATTTAGTTGTTAAGAAGACTTTCTTATCTTCTTCTTTAAAGTGGAAAAGAATCAGATTGAATTCGTCACTTAAAAGGAACGGACGATGAGAAGGAAACCGGGTAAATAATTGATGTTTTGAAACAATGCCGTAATTAAATATCCCATCAGGAAATTATCGTTTACATGGCGTAATTGATGGGTACTGATTATTGTAAGGAGATTGCTTCTAGGTGCACTACGATGTAGAACTTCTGCAAAAGATGTACAGAAAATTGGCTTTATTAATTATTGCAATAACTTTGTATGAAGTGAAATTATATGAATTCCATTCATTGATGGTACTGTTGCACTGTTATATAGGAAATTATTAGAAAATCTTGGAGAGGTTCTGTGGTAATATATTTCCAAACAAATACTTTTTATATTTCACACAAAAAAATGACAAATTCTACATTTTTAAAATATAAATATTATATTTCGCCAAAATTTGTGTACAATCGGGTATCGTCCCCAATGGACGCGCTCTTATTAATATGCGCAGTACTACTACCTCATAAATGTAATGCATTTTCATCTAAACATTAAGCGTTTGGCATTTTACATTAGAAGAGTGCGACATACTTACAGCGCGGCAAAATTAGAGTATTAAACAAACTTTCACAGCGTTATTAAGATGTGTGAAGGAATTCTTCGCTTAAAGACAAAAAGTCACTAGAACAATGTGTGGGTTGCAATATGCACAACATTGTCGCCTATTATTAAGTAAATGCGTACTCTACTTTAAAAAGCTTTTAGCTCAGCTTGTAGTAATTTATTACCTCGTTTATTGCTAATTAAAATAATACCGACACAAAAAATTAATGTAGACGAATTTAGAAGCAATTTTAAGATGAAAAATATTTAATTTCATATCAAGATCATTTCTTATCGGAAATACTTATCTAGCTAAATATAAATATTTAGTTTTTAACTGCACATATACGGGCCACTGGTTTACATTCCCCCACCTAACAAACGCAAAACTATTCAGGTGTTTTTGTGATTTTATATCGACTAAAACAAAACACGACACAGAGCACATGAGTTCTTTAAGCGTAGATCGTCGAGTAAAATATAATGGGTATCCTAATCGTAAGCGGACGTATCTCTTACGAAGAATGGGAAACACAATTTATATTTTCTTTGGTTGTTTTCTTAAGCAAAATTTTTCAGGAATAACTCTCTTATTATATTTATAATTGCATTTTCATACCTTTTACCGTAAGTAAGATATGAATGGTATAGTTCATTTTGAAATACTGTAATTATTAATTTGCGTGCGATATCATCCTAAAATAATATTATACTTTATTACTATAATTAATAAATATTAAACAGAATTTTTATTGCGAAAAAGTGTCTAAACCAAAATCCATATGCGACGGCCATCTACTTATGTGTCTACTTCAATAGCCGATCTTCGATGGCCGTCTGACTCACACCCTTGCTTTAGATTTGCCTACCGTGATAACAGGGGGCACCCCTCCCCTACAGTGCCTGATGGCGCGTCTGGGAATGCACATTCTAACCACAGCGTGACTCTTTCAACTAACGGGTAGCGGGCCAAAATACGGCTGGCCCTACTTCAATGTAATTTTTGCGTATAGTCCGACCACCCCCTCTTCCACTAGCTCCGTGCGGAGATTTACAAACCGTCTGCAATCAGAACCGATCTGGATGTAGCTCCCCGCTCGCTGCTTATTCACATAAATAAATACAAACCGTGTTTCCTCGCATCAAATATCCTCTGTAATTGGCGAAAGCTGTTGGGGGATGCCAAGGTATGAATTATTATTATTGTTATTGTCATGTTGGGGCGTGACGGGGTAGCTCAGAGGTATGTACATATATAATAATTGTACTTACAGGGGGTTAGGGGCAGGAATCAACCAAAGACCAATACACTTAGCTTCTTTATTAACAGAGACCCCAAGAGGGATACCCCCGGGAGTCTCCTGTCGGAGAGCCTCCTCTCGGAGTGTCTCCTTTACAGAGAGCCCCGTTTAACTATCATTACAATAATTATATATCTTAGTGCTGTCCCCACTCTTGAAGGCCGATTCGTGGCATCTCCCTCCTCTCCAGAAAACCGAACGGATTGAAAAAGTAACATAATTTTTTAAAAAAATTCAAACAATAAGTAATTTGAGTAGCAGCCACGGATCTGACTTTAAGATCCTTAACTATGCTTAACTATCCGTAGACTAAGTTAATGCTATTCACATTAAAACAGATTTGCAAGACAATTATTATTTACTTAACTAATAATCCTTAAAGTAACACTACCTATATGCGTCTTTCTGGCGAATTCTTCAGTGTTCCCACGGAGGCAAAATCATCTATTTATTTCCTATTCGCCGGTTTCCTCAAATCATTTGGGCCGTTACTACATTTGGTAGTTGTTTTGGAGTTGAGGTAGATGCTTCATGGACCTTGCATTGTATGTACGTATTTGCAACCAATTCCTTTGTATTGGTGGATGAATGATTAACGAGCTAAGCTTGTTCTTGGGCAGGTATATGCCATTGCGAGCAACCATGGATCCAGCTCCACCAAATGTCACGTTGGGGCGTGACGGGGTAGCTCACAGGTATGAACATATATAATAATTGTACCTACCTTGGATTGCAGGGGCAGGAATCAACCAAAGACCAATACACTTAACCTCTTTATTAACAGAGACCCCAAGAGGAATACCTCCGGGAGCCTCCCATCTGAGAGCCTCCTCTCAGAATGTCTCCTTTACAGAGAGTCCCGTTTAACTATCATTACAACAATTATATATCTTAGCGCTATCCCCACTCTTGAAGGCCGATTCGTGGCATTATTATTATAATCAAATCATGGGAATCGCAACGTTCATTCTGTACTTAAATGTGTGTGTGTCTGTGTACGTACATTTATCGATATTTTTACAGGAAATAAAAGCTTTTTTTAATGACTAATTTGTGATTTGCAATGGTAGAGCCATGGCCCCGTGGCTTTTTAAGCCACTGGTATATACTAGTACTGCGAATCGAAACCGGTTTTATGTGAAATCGATTTTGGATGTGGCAATTAATCGCCCTTAAAATTTTTAAATCTGTTTAAAATCTGTTCTGAAAAACATTTTTTTTCATTGTGACGTATACCAACAATTAATATTCATATACCTGTTATGCAATTTTTAGAAGTATAACTGTAAAGTCGTAAATTATTTAATGGACTTTATGTCATTTCAGATATAACCGTCAAACATCTGCATTAAAAGAATAATATTAACATTTGGTGTGTGTCAAGGTAGAACAGGAATAAATGCCCGTATTAACAATATTTAAAATATACACCTACTTCAAAAATTATATATTAATAATTATTATCTCTGAAGATGGCGAAATGTTCATTAAATAATTTCCGACATTGCAGTTAAACCTCTCAAAATTGCATAATGCCTATATAAATATTGAATATCACACATTCTTTTCCGAGTAACAAGGAATATCTACCTCCTAAAATAACAAAATCCAGGCGTTCATTATTATGTCCTCGAGCTAACCACTTCCGTTAACTACAGCTCCTAATAAGCTTGTCATCAGAATCAATTTCGAAATGGGGGAACCACCACCTTTATTATCTGATGCGGAAGGTTGTGCTATGTCGTCGGCATATGCGAACCTTATGGTACCGTGCGTATAGTAGACAAAATGTAACACCATATGGGGGACGTATATTGCACGGTAGAAAAGGTGTCAGCCAAGCATACAGAGAGATATTTTTTACGCATCGGCGATTACAGAGAAAAGACTGAGAGATGAAGCGTAATGCGCCGATGGACGTCTTGAGCACGTTCCATTCGTTATTCATAGATATTACAAAAAATATAGAAAGGAAATTTATGGTTTAAATCAGTTACTTTCTATGTGGCATTAATATAGTAAGGTTATTACTGGCCATTTAGTATGTGTCCAACCAAGTGAATTGTGTAAGCTCACTGTTAGAAAGATTTCTTCTTTCACATATACTGTAGTCGACAAAATTTAATTTTATCATAGGGAACCTATGCCAATGTCGAAATGATATTGGACGTTAGGCATATGGTAGGAGACACGGCTATATGTCTTATTTCCACTCTTTCCTAACCGTCTGCTTCCCTATACTCTAGTTAAATTTTGATGATCACAGTATAGTAATGACTGTAGCATATACAGTGTGGGCTTGGTCAATTTGTGATGGTTGTATTGATATCAACTAGTCCATTATATATAGCAGAGGCTACACTAACCTTTCAGCGTATCAATTTAATTATGACCGCCCCCCCCAAAAGATATTTTAAAAATTCCGGAGTAAACATTTCTTGAATTTAAAGATCGACCATTGTCGCGATACAGATGCAAAAAGAAAAAAAGACACGAAAAATGCATGATGTCTCAAGCAATCGTGAGTCGATACTCCTCCGCCAGCGCGACAACACTTAGAAACAATTAGCACCAGAAACTGATATATCGGAATTGATAGAACTAGATTTTGTTAACACAAAATACCAAAAATATGTTAAAGTAGTTTTTTTTTTAACTTGACATATGTATGCCAACTTTTTTATTTGAAGAGATGAATTAGTACTTTCCAAAGCAATGTTGCAGAAAATTATTTAATTAAGAAAAAGTGGTTATAAATTGCGGCTCCAACAAAAAAAAAATACAACATTCTTTATTGAGAATTTTGAGATCTTCCAAATTAGGTTAAAAAAATACAGTGTTGCCATTTTCAGAAACACCTTCTAGGATACTTGAACTTGCCATTTTTTACTGTGTAATGATCAGTATTTAATATATCTTTTCTCAAAAATATACCATCGAAACTTTAAATAAACTATGTCCCAAATCCAGTCAATTTTATCTGTATTCTGGATCATTTGTAGCTAAAGAAAAATTCAGTGTAGGTGAGAAAAGAGAATTATTATTAAGCGAAAAGATATTTGATTTATATACTCCCAACCCATTCTAAACTCTATCCTGTCCTCTTCATTCGATAAAATATTTTAACAATTTAATTTAATTCAGTTATATCAATAAAACTCAATATAATTAAACAAATATTTTATTAAATTATTGAAATCATAACTAAATTAAAGCTGTTCACAAAGAAAAAACGATATATAAAGTAGAACTGTAGAAAATGCATAACTAATAAATAATTATGAGGAAATATGTCCGTCAATCCACAACAGGCAAGGTTCAGACCTAAAAATAGCGTCTTTATTTTACCACGACCGCAATCTTCCACACAAACAACATAATCCTTAACCAATTAAGATATCACAAGGACTCTCTCCAAGGACGTAGTAATAAACACTTAAACATGATATATATTTAAGAAAACATTAGGTTTAATATTTGCACCTGTTTCATTGTAAGTTAGAATGGTCCTCGAAATACTATGTGAAACGTAGAAGGAAAAACATGTTGAATATTAATTAGAAACCAGATGTAAAAAGGTACTGAAATTCATTTCAAAATCTTTTTATAAAAGAGTACCTGGGGATTGGGGGTACCTACCAGGCGCGTCCCCAGGGTGGTGGATAGGGGAAAGGCCATCTTGTTCAGGGTTCGCTCAAGACCGAAGATGGTTAGTAAGCGCTTAGTTGTCCTCTCTGCTTAAAAACCGGAAGCAGGGTGAATTAATGACTGTTGCCGGAACCACTTCCCCTTGCCCGAGTGTCGTGTTCATGGCTAAAGGGCTTGCACAGGGTTCTACAACGGTGCAGTTGATGCTTTTCGGTTAAACGGAGCCCAACTGTTAAACAGGTCCCGAAGGGCTGGAGGTCTTGCTTACCTGCACGACCGGGGGAAGACAACGATCACAAAAACTAAATCCTAAGGTGGCGGTGGCGGATTAGGCTGATGCGTGGCTGGATAGAAGACCAGTCTACTAGTCCAACCTTGGAGCACCTGGCGCGCCCCATTGTATTTATTAACGGGATGACACCGCTAATAACCAGGGATTGGAGCAGGACCTCCATAAGATAGTCTCCACTTCCAAAGTGAGAGTGCCTCACAAGGAAGGAACAAAGGGAGAAGCAAAACGACTGGAGCAGATTGGAGAACAGGATGGCATCCATCCCCTCTCAAATTGCGTAGCACTCTGCAAAGCACGTGAAATCGAAGAGGGAAATTTACCTGACTTGGAGCCTTCTGATATCCTACACTTTCTGAAAGGAATAGGATTGGAAGGCCAGCTGTAAAACAGCAAGAACAGGGGACACAATAAATCTTTTAGGTCGCAGTGTAAGATCACCCTTGCAATATATACAACCGCTTGGTCTCTTGCTGCCTCACCGATAAGTTGTTCTTCGTCGGTAAAAGCAACCCAGGATTAACATGAAATTCTTTCAAAACCCTTTTCAGGTCACATTCTGATAAACAAAAATCAGCACGCCAAGCTTACTAATTAGCGATTGTTTCTGATTCACAAAAATTACATTATTACGTGTTATACTTAAAACGACTTGGAAACGCGCACTGGCAAATACCCCATCAATAACCAATCACATTGTGCCGTATGAAATTCATGTTTTTGTAGAAATTTTACGCCTTTGCATTTTTGTTACATCTCAAACTTAACGGAAAAAACTACCGAAACCTCTTCTTCTAGGACATTTAACGTCCTAGAAAAAACAATGTTTACGTAATCGAAGAAGAAGTAGAAGAACCTACACAACCAGAAATATATAAAAATATAATAAATCTGGTGAAAATGGCCCTAAGAGACATGACAAATAAAATTTTAATAGACGACAGTTATTCGGAGAAATTTAGAGCTGGAAAAGGCTCAAGATAAGGCGATCCCCTTTTGACGCACTTATTTAATTTAGTAATGGAAACCATAATAAGAGAAAGCAAGATTCAAACAACAGGTTCAATTTGTCACATGAAAGTTCAGTGTATTGCATACGCAGATGACGTAGTCCTGGGTAACAAGGTCCAAAAAAGAACTTGAAAAAGCTTTCAAGAAATTCTAAGAAGAGGTTAAAAATTTGGGCTGCATATAATCAATGAAAGAACAAAATGCATAGAAATGAGAGCAGAGGTAATAGAGGAAAACTAATATGCCAAATTCAAGACAGAAGAAAGGAAGTATAAATTTGAAAAGTTAACCAGTTCGAATACCTAGGATGACAATAACAGCAAAAAACGAAGAAGAGTGCGAAATAGACAAAAGAATCTTGAAGGTAAATAATGCGGTGGGAGCACTATCAAATATATTGAGGGCAAAAAGTGCATTTCGAGCAGCCAAAATTAGAGCTTACGCAACGCTAATAAGACTAGTTGTGCTGTATGCCAGCGAAACGTGGGTAATGACAAAATAAAACGAACAAAAACTGGAAATCTGGGAGAGAAAATGTTTGAGAAATATTTTCGAAGGTGCAAGAACAATAGAAGATCAATGGAGAAGACACACAAACAGCCAGGTAATAAATCTGCACAGATAAGCGGAAATAACGCAAAAAATACGAGCACAAAAAAAGAGATGGTTAGGACATATTACTCGAATAAACAATGCCCGAACAAAGAATTGTAAAAAGGTGTTATCTGAAGGGGAAGGCGCGAGAAGGGGAAGAAGAAGACCAACGAAAGAGTGATTTGAATAAGTGAAAGCGGACATAAGTGCCGTGGGCATAAAGTGAGAAGAAACAGCAAAATACCGGAAAAGTGGAAACAAATAGTGATGAAACTAGAAGTCAAGGGCCTCATAGGCCTGCAGCACTAACTTATATGTATATACATGCTGTCCCACCGAACTGGGCCCTTAGAATTTTTCGAACATTTAGTGGAATTTGATTTTGAAACTTACAGAGAAGTCATTGCCGATTATGAAACTTTTCACAATTCCACGCCGAGAACTAACATGCTATTTAAGTCACCGATTTATCGAATGGGTCTTACTTACAACTCTTTCACGAATCGAGATATTGACATTAACTTCCTTTCTCTTAAAACTATCATTGCAAACTGTAGCAATAGTGTTAATTATCTGTAAGTTACGCTTTGATTTTTAGATATTAGTTTAGTTTTAGTTTTTCAGTTTTTGTTTGTAATAAGTTAGGTATTCACACTTATTTATTTATTGTTTTGTATACTTGCATATGTATGTGTATCTATAAAGCTATGTTGTCCTGTAATTGGATCCTTCTCTGTTGGGCAACTTAATAAATTATTATTATGATCTATTTAAAGAAAATAGTATTGTAAAACTTTTCAGCTTTACAGTGCTTTTGGTAATTACAGGGTGTCAATATCAACTTTCTTATTTTAAATGGAATGGTGCAATCTTTATAGGCCCAGTCTACTGCTCGCATCATTTTTGATAAGTTTGTATTAATGTTTCCTATTCCTAAACCTAATCGTTTTTGAGACATTTGCAATTTTGTCAAAATTTTGATGTTTGCACTCTTTTCAATAAAATTAAATATCTTATAGGCTATTAGACATTAAGATATTCTACTAAAGTGGATGCAAATACACAGTCATAAATATTGACTGCGATAGCGATAACTGCGATATCCTATACAGGGTGTTCAGAAACTCATGTCCAATATCGATATCTTTAAAGTAAAAAAACATTTTTTCTAGATTCTATAGCGATGATGTGATCGTGTACTTGCATCAACATAAGTAGAATATATTAATGTCTAATAGTCTATGAAATATTTAATGTTATTGGAAAGAGTGCAAACGTCAAAATTTTGACAGAATTACAAATATCTCAAAAACGATTAGCTTCAGGAATAGAACACATGAATACAAACTCATCACAAACACTGGGAGCAATACTTTGGACCCATAAAAATTGCACCATTCTATTTAAAATAAGAAAGTTGATATCGACATCCTGTATACCAAAAGTGTTATAAGGCTGAAAATATTTTCATTAAATAGATCGTAGTCGGCCATGACTATTCTACAAGTTTCAAAATCAAATTCTTACTAGAAAATTCTAATGACCTAGTTCGGTGGGACACGCTGTATATGCTATATTATAACTTTAATATTGTTTATATTTCTTTCATATCCTTGATTAACGAATACACATGAATATATGTTGAAAAGAACCGAAGCCTTCATGTATATATACAAAGTTTCCCTTTTCGAGAATAAAATTAACCTTTAGGGCCATGTCAATAGTTCAAAATCACAGGACCCGAAACAACTACAAACCACATTAACAGCCCAATAATCCCAATAGACAAGCACCAATCGCTACTTATTAGTTAGTATCAGTAATTTACATCCGCCTGTAAATTTGTAATTACTGAAAAAAAAGGTTGTTATTATATAATCTAGATGTCTATAATATGTCTGTCGGAACTGGCGTCGGTCGATGAATATTTATAGCTATGGTGGGCAGTAAATTCTGTAACAAGCCAGTCGTTGCCTGTAAGTATGAACGTTTCAATTTCACTATAAATATATGTTAATTGTTTCTTAACTCATAATTGCCGTGGTGTTGCTGCGTCATTAACCAAAAAGAAGTTGGGTAAAATAGTTCGCCGCACAGAGATAGTATTTTATTGCATGTCCCGAAGGGGAATTAATAAATATGAATACCTGCATATATCATAATACATATACCTAGATACATTTAGGCGTACGTAGGCACATTTCCATTATTCATATTTAACGTTATCATTTAACTAATTTAAAATCACTTTGCAATAATTATTGCAATTACAAATCTAATAAACTACAGTAACTAATCTAATAAGTCTAATGAGGATTGTGCATAATCCTCATTAGACCATCATAAAGTGAGGTTTTAATGATGAAGTGGATACGCTCACAAGCTTTTAAAGCGTTAGTAAATTACAACGTCGACATATTTTCTCCTTTCTTTCGGATTACGATACCCTAATTTAAAAGTTCTTTGGCAATCATCAATCAAGTATTATTAAGTCTCAGTTGAAGGAGTGTAAAAGTGAGTTATATTTCCACTTTCTTTTAGTTTTGTTTGCTCGAGCAACTTCGGTATGATGTTAAAAGAAATTTCATTACAAATTATTCCATACAGTGAAAAAAAAATGACGAAAATTGTTACACTCGAACAGCGACATTATCGTATGGTTACTCAAAGAATAACACATGAATTTGACAGAGCCAGCTACAAACATTTAAATATAGGCCTATTTAGTTTTTTAAACAAAAAGTGACTCATATCTCAAAATCTATTGACGATAGGTATACACTGTTGAAAATATTACGGTGTTGGCGTTAATTTTGCGCTAGTCAAAATATTTTAGTGTTGATTTTTCCAAACTTTGCCAGACGAGTTGACTACGCGTATTTAATAGAATAGAAATGACTAGAATTTCGTGTGAATTCTTTGTTCAGATATGAGGATTGACTATTTTTCTAGACATTCAGAAGCGTCAACCAATCAGGATTTTTCCCTCGGATAGAAATATAGAAACCTCACCTATTCTAATACAGTATTGCATTATACGCACCACCTGCATTGCACGTGTATCTGTTTTCGTGTTTGATTCTCCGCATTAACATATCTAAACAAACCACCAAATGTGACTGACTTGCAAAGTGTAACCTCGTGTTATTAAATGTTAATTCCAGTGGGCATAAAAAATTTCAACATCTTAAAGATGTATTGGGAACATCTATTTACGCAATTAGTTTAGACTTGAATTAAATAGCATAAACATTCACTTAATTTTATAATGGTTCTCAAAAAATCATTTTAAAATTGGTACGTTTAGTTGAAACCAAAACTTGTGAATGAGTGGTTTTGCATATTTATAATTGAGAAAACGTCTTAAAGAGAGAATATTATAGCACTAAGAAATAGGAGTTGCATATTAAAAAGACGTTGTGTTTAGAAAATGGTGTTAAAACACCCAATAGATCGCATTCATTTAGTTAAACAGCTAGTAAATTTGTCTAGTCTAGATTAAATAAAATGTGACTAGAAGTATTTTATAATTCCACGTGTTAGTTGGACAAAATAACCCCTTAGCAATAGACAATACTTGACTATCTTTGTTCGTCAAATTTAAACTTCTATAGTTCTCGACAAAATAACACGAAAAGAGTGTGGACCTCTCCTGACTATTGAATTAGTCAAAAAAGTGTTAAAATTTCCAACAGTGTAGGGAACGCTGATGTAAAACCATAGGGGATGATATCTACTTTCTAATTTCGATTTAAAATGCAGAGTGTTCTATTTAAAAAAAGAAAATGAATTTTTTGCATTTGAAAATATGTCACTTTGTTCCTCAGTTTTGAACACCATGTATGTTAGAATGAAAAGTTTGTGCACCGTTTCTTAGAGTTATATCTACATTCATTGCATAGTAAATTTGGAGTCTCTACTTGCAGTATTATTAATTTCTCAATGATGCACTGATTATGACTATAAAAAAAACCTAAATAACTCAAAAACGGCAACATGTAGCTATAGGAATAGCTAATGAAGGCTGACGTATTTATGGTCGTAGAATCCAAAAATGAATAAAACATTATATCATTCTATTTAAAATAACAAAGTTGACGTCCATTTCCGGTCAACCGGAAGTGATATTTTGGTTAAAGTATTTCACATTTATAGTTCCAATCGAACAGATAATGGTGCCAAAATCTCAAATATACGTAAATAATAGAACAAAAACTTTTAATGAACCACTTACGTGGAATACCCGTATATGATCGCTAGTGGCAAGAATGATAGACAAGATAAAGTGAAAGTCGCAACACTCCTAAATGTAATTAGTGAATAAAGTATGGAAATAGCATCCACATGGTTAGATTAATAGTTTTCATTAAGTTCATCCAACAAGTTCAAGCCCTTAAGGTAGCTGACTATCTTGCCGAGTGAGATTGTTTTCAGATCTTCTAGGAAAGTGTCAATCTTTCCAAAGTTTGCATATTCGATTCTTGTAGCGGCAGGGCTGTGGCAGAAAATATGTCTCCTTGTCTTCTAAACACAGTCGGCATTCAGTCTTGTCGGAGGGCCAGATTCTGTGTAAGTTCTTTTTAGTTTACGGTGACCTGTAAAGACAAAAACCATTTATTTTACACTTTTACGGTCAAGTTGAAGCAGTTACTTGGTTCTGCCACGATTGGATGAAATACTCTCTTTTGCGTGCAGGATAGTTCTTCCAGTATTGGAGCACTTTCTAATTTACCCAAAATTTAATTTGCTATCTAGTTACCGTAGGTGCTATGCCAGTGGTAGGTTCTGGTCCCTGGAATTGTTCCGCAGCACCGTTTTTTTTTTGCAAGGATGTCTGCTTCCTAATTCCCGAGAATGTGTGAGTGCCCAAGTCGCCACCGCGACTTTTTCAGATATATTGTGATCCCGTTTTTCCTAGAACGCGCTCTTTAATTTTGCCCTCACAATTTTAGGCCTATCATCCTTGAGAGCGGCTTTTTTGTGTAGCTGCTAGCTGTGGAGTTCTCTACGTCCATTACTAGAAACCTTGTCCTCGCCTCGCCATTGGCACAGCATATGAACTGGTGTTTCTTTCTCCTCTTGGCAGAATCTGCAAGTATCATCATCTACTAGGCCTAGTTAATCTACAGTGACCAGTCAGCAGATCTTACATCATATTGGCTCAGTAGATTTCTAGCAAAATCAGACCTCTGTTCCTATAGAAGCTCTTGCCAGTCTCTATCCCGGTGACTTTTGCCATCATTTCCTGCGTCCATTATGTATTCATTCGCTGACGGATTTTTTAATTTAAGATTTGGTAATGTCAAAAGAAGGATCAGCTCCAACGAATGACTTTAACGAACATAGCCTGGCCACGTCTTATTTCTCCTCACGCCTGAGTGGCTAGGAACCCAGGACAATGTTCATTCAAGTGAATGAACATTGTCCCCAAGTGGGTGTCTACCTCATTTGGAGCGCTTACGCAGTCCCAAATCCACACTTACGGAACTAATCGCTTTAAGTGTGGACTGACTGTTAGGGAAGGTAGCGACGCTTTCTTTCTATTTCTCTGATACAATGGTGTCTTGCAGCTGCCTTAGCCTGGAACACATGTTGTGTCTTTTGCTGAAGCTTATCAAAACAGCCTTTTTAGGCTTCTTTGCGTATATTCTAGCTTCGACGCAGTAGTCCGTTTTATAGCGGTGTGTGTACCATTTAGAGTCCGCTCTTACAGGAGTGCCTATCTCTCAGTCTTTCTGATCTGGCATTATAACTGGATATTTTCTATGTCGATTGAATTTTTGACACACACACACGACAGCCAAGAATGGACACAGACATTGAGAACTGGATATTAAAATACAAGACATGTGAGCAATATAAACTGGAAAATGTTAAGAAATATTTGATGTCCCACGAGATATCAGAGTTATTTAAAAAGCTAGAACAGCAATGAATGTGTAATTGTAATACATTAGTTCTCTTAGTGATTGAAACTGATGCCATTAAAATCTAAGATTTTTAGTGCTATTATAGAAACGTAAATATAAGTCGTTATTTGCAGCACATTATTTTCCTCTAAGGAAGTGAACCTGACAGAAAGCCATTTGGGTTGTAATGGGATGCCTAAAATGCATTTTATTTTAAATTTGATATATTATTTACTTTCTTACTAAAAATATTTCATTCTATTTATGTAAACATATGAAACATGTAGAATTTGTAACGTATTTTTAGTTCTATTAATGAAAGGAATGGACGAATAAAGGAGTTTGGCGCGGTCACGAAGACAGCGCAAACGTCCCTGATTAGAGGATAGCCGAGGAGATCGTAGGTACGCAAGCGAGCAAGAGAGTCGGCAGCTAGCGTTGTAAGAGAGCGGACGTGCCGTTCGTCTGGAGCGCGGCGGTAGCAGAGCCGCCAAAAAGTCGGCCACGACACAGTTACATAGTGATAAAAGTAAATAGCGTAGCGGGCTAATTTATCCCCGTTATTGCTTAATGTTACCTTGGCTATTTGTTGCTGCCGAAGAAGAATACCAGACATTGATAAAAATAAACGCGTTCCCGCTATTGTGTAATACCCTGACTAGTTGTTTAGTGTCTAGAAATAAAACCTCGTGAGTGAGGAATCCAGCAATTATTAGATTGCGTATTAGCCGTGAGCTGAAGTGCTGCCGTATTGCTGGGAGTTTCCCGATTCAGGGAACCAAATACAGCCTCCAGAGAGTACGACGATCGAGCTAGTTCGAGCCGATCGACGAACGAATCCGCTGCCGGTGTCGAAACGCAAACGACAACGCCTAGAGCCGAAGGACTGCCAAAACCGCAATCGTGTTACCGCCTAGTTTTTATTTGTTTATTGTTTATAGAATCAGTAATTATAATCTTGTTTATTGTTTACTTTAAATTTAATATCTAATTAATTAGTGAATGGATGGGGTGAAACTGCTAACCGCTGTTCAGAGACAGGCGTTGCTGGGTATCACTGGTGCAATTAACAGCACAGGGACCGCCTCTATGGAGACCATTGTGGGCCTCCTCCCGCTGGAGCTTTATGTGAGAGCGGAGGCAATGAATGCGATCCTTAGACTGAAAGCCAACAACCTGTGGCATCCCAATTTCAGGGTGGGAGGGCACACTTATACGACGGGCACGATGCTGGACGGGCCATTGTTGCAAGTGCCCACGGACAGCATGGCACCCGAAATTATCTTCATTGAAAAGGTGAAAATCTCCAAACCGAACAGACACCAGGCACGCAGTGAGATCGCTGCTAATGATCACGTTCACGGACGGATCCAAATCCAGCCAAGGCACAGGAGCCGGTATTTGTGGGCCCAGTCCTAATCAAAGGATATCTATAAGCCTGGGGAAACATACAACGGTCTTCCAGGCAGAGGTATCCGCCCTTGCAGCCTGTGCAGAAATGATTGCAAAAGGGGGCTGTATGAGGAGGAAAATTGATATAATGACTGACAGCCAGGCTGTCATTAAGGCAGTCTCGAACTCAGTAACTAGGTCAAAACTAGTTAGAGACTGCAAACTATCCCTCAATACACTGGCACGAGACAACACGGTGTCTCTGATTTGGGTGCCGGGACATGAGGATATAAAGGGCAACGTAATAGCCGATGAACTAGCCAAGGAGGGCTCTAAGAGACACTTCATGGGTCCAGAGGCCGTATGTGGGATCACTAAGGATTCCACAAGAAGGGAGATCTGGACCTGGTTAGATAAAGAAAGTGCAAAGAAATGGAGGTCGACTGAAGGTCAACTCCATACCAAAACGCTGATAGGGGATGGGGATGGTAGTTTCTCTGATAACCTACTCGGGCGCAGTAAGAAATAAGTTAAGACCATTACTGGGTTGGTAACTGGACACTGTCCTCTGAAAAAGCATCTATACAACACAGGCCGAGTAAGCGAACCGTAGTGTAGAAGATGCGAACTACAGGAGGAAACGAGTTTACATGTAATCTGCACATGTGAGGAACTTAAGGTACTTAGGCAGAAGTACTTCGGGAGAGATATATTGGAGCCCTCGAAGGTCCTCAATTTTCCACTGGGCAAGATACTGGGCTTTATAGAGAACACCAAGCTGCTCGAGTGGAAATAAGAGAATCAATAGGGATGGTACAATGAGCACCTTACTCAAGTGCCCGGACATCAAGTGCCCACCCTAACTTGAATGAATGAATGAATAAGTTATCTAGCTTCGATTGTTAACGATGCCAGGTAACCAACATATATACAAAATGGAAACCTTAACCGACATTAAAATTGACCTTAAGGGTTTGCAACCTTGTAGGTATGCAAGCTTACTTGCAATGACTCTTTTATTATGCTTTCAAATCTGTTTTTAGATGATTGTCAATTTCTCTAAATTAATTCTTCCAGGTTGACTCTGTGTGAAATGTGTGAATGAATGATCATTATTTTTCTATTAACAAAAATTACTATTTATTTTGTAATTTTTTCACTGTAGTCATTTATGCTTTCGTTGTTTTATAATAAAAAATAGTGTAAAGATGAAATCAATCTCTTTGGTATTTAATAGACAGAGTCGGATTATATTTAAAATACTTATAGAACCGCATGACCTGAGAGCGGTTAAATTAACCGATAAAAAATGGTCATGCTAATTTTTTATTTATTTCAATTAATTATTAGAAATATTATCAAATCTGAACTCAAAAATGAACTGCTGAATGAAGCTGCAATTTGGAAAAAATCATTTTCAACGTTTTAGTAGACCCCGAAACCTCTTCTCCTAATAAAATATCAACGCCTTTAATTATCTCGTGTCCAAACATTCGTAAGTACACCCTCTCTTGGGCATTCTATTATCGCCAACCCTTCACGAACAAAGAAATCTCGATTCATTTGTCGAGGGTAAACAAAAACAGTCCTTCGGAACGGTAATTTTCTGGGGCCCACTCGAAATACTTCCACTGCATTCAGTCGCCCCTATAAACAATACACTAACAATGACGCATTTCGATTACCGTATACGTTGAACCCCACAGCCATAACACCGTCCCCTTTTATTGCATCCGATCCTGGAGGAAGCCGACTTTAACGCCTCGTCCCTTCGGATCCGTTTATTCTGCAGTTCTGGTGACATTTTGTTTTATAACCCGGGTCGCGTCGCGTCCTCCTATCTCCGTTGCGACCCCTTCCTTCCGTTTATTCGCGTAGAAAATCGAACGGAGCGGTATTTTCTGCGATATTTTATATCTGGATGCTTAGCGTGTTGCTGTTAGGTGTGGTAGTTAATAATGGGACGGTCGACATTTACTCCGTCGAGGGTTCTCCACAGGGTGTCGTTTCGGTAGCTACCGTGGCGTTATTTCGAGTGTACTTGCCCGAAAAGTTATATCTGCAGGGTTATTGCAATTGGGTTACATACTCTTATTAGGTTTGCATAAAAAATATCTCCAGCACTTATCAATATGAAAGTAGATGCCTGCAATTTTATTACAGTTTTATTATTACTCTTATTCATTTAGCAATGCTCTACATCAGTGGTTCTCAAACTTATTTAGACACTGTACCCCTTTTTACCCACAAAACATTTTAGGTACCCCTTCTCAGTTACCGGTACTAAGTAAACTATAATTAAAATATTAAACAAATCTTAAAGCCTTCTATGTAGCGTAGAAGTATAGTGTTAACCTTTGAAACTGAATTACGCATCATGTTTAAATAAAAACAAAGAGATATTGTTTACAAACATTTTTATTACATTAAAAACAAACACACACAAAATTTAAAGAACAAAAACCGCTTACTTTCAAAGAGATTAGTGAGAAGAGTGAGCTTGTTTCCCTTTGCACAGTTTATCAAAATTGGGTTCTAACTTGGTTAAATACAATCTTAAATCATTCTCAACATTTAATTTGTTTCTAGATTTATTTTTAAGATAGGTTAAACTTGAGAAACCCTTTTTCACATAAATAAGTGGTGGAAAACCCAACAAGAAATTTAACAGCAGTGCTTGACAGTTCTTTGTATTCCTTCCAATACCGATCCAGAAATCTAACAATGTAGTACCAGCAGTCAAATATTTGTTTTTCAACGTGGGATCACATGATACTTCAATGAGGTGTTACTCTTGAAAGATAGTCAGGTTAGTGTCCATAGCATCAGCATTAAAGGGGTCACGTATCCAGTTATACTGTTTCTCCAAAGGTGGAAAGTACTCTCTTATGTGGATCTTCAATGCATTCAAATGCTGGCCCATTTGAGTCTTGAGTTCAGTGAAATCAGATATGTTTTTCTCATTATCTTGCAAAAATGTAAGTAATCTTTCAAACGGCTCGCAATTGTTATTTTCTATTTGTTTTTCCCAGAGAATGATCTTTTTTACCATTGCATCAGTTTTCTTTTCTATATTAAAAATATCAGAAACACTGCCTTGCATGGATAAATTCCAGATGTTGAGTTTTCCAAAAATATCACTTAAATAAGCCAACTTCAAAAGCCAATCAAAATCAATAAGTACAGAAGACAGATGGGATTTGTGTTCGGTAAAAAAATTTTGTAATTCTTTGTGGAGTTCAAATACACGGGACAAAATATTTCCCCGAGAAAGCCATCGTACCTCAGTATGTAGCAATAAGTTCTCATGGAGGCTCCCCATATCCTGGCATAGAATTTTAAAGTAACGAGATTTTAGGGTCCTAGTTTTTATGAAGTTCACAATTTTCACACTCTGATCAAGGACATCTTTAAGTTCATCAGGGAGGTGCTTAGCCACCAAAGCCTCTCGGTGAAGGACACAATGAGTGAACTTACACTCAGTTGAAACCGTTTTAATATGGCCTACCAGCCCTGTGATGTGACCGCTCATAGCCTTAGCACCATCCATACACACTGACACACAGTTTTTCCACTCGAGCTGATTTTCGAAAAAAAAAGAATCTAACAAATTGAAAATATCTTCACCTTTTGTCGATGTTTTAAGTGTCTTACAAAATAAAATATCTTCAAATATTTCATCTCAAAAAATGCCACGTACAAAAACGATCAGTTGGGCTAGGCCAGCGACATCCGTGGTTTCATCGAGTTGTATACCAAAGCAAGGACTAGCTCGAATTGCTCCAACAAGTTGTTCTTTTGTGTCATACGCCATATCACTAATTCTCCTTGAAACTGTATCATTTGATAATGGAATTGCTGTAATTTTTTTTGCCTCGTTCTCTCCAAACATACAAGAAACAATTTCTGCTGCGGCAGGAGGATTAGGTTTTCGCCAATAGTATGGTTTTTACCAGACTTCGCAATTAAATGACTAACTTTGTAAGAAGCTTTTAGAGCACTTTCATTTTGTTCTGCACCAGAAAAGTGTTTTATCGTGTTTTTCCTACTTTTCAAATCTTCCAAAAGACGTTCAAAGTACCGTAACTCCTTTTTGACTAAGTTCTCATGTTTGCTTTCAAAATGGCGTTTCAAAAGAGAAGGTTTCATAGAATTGTTTGATCAAATTTCTGAACAAACAACGCATTGTGGGTTAGGCTCCTCTGAGCTTCCAGTCCAAGTAAAACCTAATTTTAAGTACAACTCGTCATATTTTCTCTTTTAACTTTTATATTCATTTGCCAGTTTTTCGGTTTTTTTTATTTTTTTCCTTGAGCTGCTCATTAGTAACAAGACGTTCAGGTCTACTTTCATTTTGTGAAGTTGATGGCCCAGAATTTTGATGCAGATCTTCATGAGGCCTTTTCTTTAGGAGCCATTTATCCATTGTTAATTTTTATTGTAAAATTCACTTACGTGATACCTGACTCAGTTTTCAAACAGATGTCCGTAAACGTGTTTCAACAGGATTGAGTGTCCGCAGAATAACACAACACACCACAAAAATAACACAATACTGAGAGCGAGCTTGTAATAACAGGCAATGCTACTGCAGTGCAATGACACGAGTGATTGGCCGGCCACATAGCCCCACTCTGATGACTAAGCCCTTAGTGGCGCGCGCACGTCAACGTGTCCATACGTGTCCCGGGTTGTTTTATTTTATTGTTGGCCGGCCGCGTACCCCCTAAAAATTTTCGCGTACCTCCGAGGGGTACGCGTACCACAGTTTGAGAACCACTGCTCTACATAAATAAAAAAGAAAACTTCAGCAAAATGTAATAAAGTACTTACCTGCAACGAGGGCATAACAAAATGACATCCATTGTATGCCGGTTAACTCATTGATGCCTAGCACCCTTAAAAAAAAGCATGCTTATATAAGACTGTCCATAGATACTACGATTTGACTGTTTGATATTTTTTGAACTTTTCTTTAATAGAGAATAATTACACGGACAACACAAAAAAATACTATGGAAAAGCAATACCTGATATCTGTCTCTCATAGATGTACTGGCGTAATGATCTTTTAAATGCGATTGACGTCTTTTCTTTGATTACCGCTGGAATAGTGTTATACGTCTTGTATATATTGTATGAAAAAGATCGCTGAAATAAAGAAGATGTGTGCAACGGCGGGGTAAGAAGTCCGCGAGATCTAACATTAATATTGTGCACGTCTGTACGAAATGATATCCTTTCATACAAATATTTAGGTATCCTAGTTGTGACTATAGTGTGGTACAGACACGAGGCTTTAAGCAACATGCGATTTCGCATATTCAGCCATTTAGATGTTACTAATGTGTGTGAAATATGATCATATTTCCTTATGCTATAAATAAATCTGAGGCATAAGTTTTGAACCCGCTGTATTCTCTTTTGGTCCCTAACATCAATACACATGCCGTAAACTGTGGAACAATATAAAAAGTGGGAGAGAACCAAAAAGTTACATAATAACTTAATATATCGGGGTAGAGATGACTTATGTTGGTATAATATCCTTAAGTTACCGTAAGCCCGTTGAATATATTTCGATACCTGTTGTCTAAAACGAAAGTTACAGTCTAATACGATACCAAGACTTTTGGTATCTTACATCACAGGCAGACGATCACCATCTATATGCAATGCACATGTCAACGCCAAACTATTGCGTACCTGTTGGTTTCCAAAAAAGAGAACCGCAGATTTTGATGCATTAACATGCAAAGAATGAAGTGAGCAGGTTTGGGAGATAATGTCAAGATCTCGCTGAATATCATCCATACATTTGCGTGTCGTCCGCATACAGAGGAACCTTACAAGATTGAAGAGAATCAAACAGTGCGCAAGTATAAATTGTAAAAAGTAAAGGAGCAAGAGTCGAACCTTGAGGCACGCCGGAAGAGGGAAAACAGCACTTCCAATTTTCACGGATGCGATCTACAACGCAAAAAGTTATCTAAAAGGTTAACAGCATTTTCGGGTAGACCAACATAATGAAAAATAGCAGACAACAACTCATGATTGACAGTGTCAAATACTTTGGCAAAATCATTCAACACAAGCGCAGTGATCAATCCTTTATCGCTTGCAGACAAAATATCATCTGTAACTGCTAACAGAGCCGATTCGCAGCTGTGATAGGGACGAAAACCCGACTGGTATGAAGGCAAGATATTATAAGAGCTCAAGTGCGTTGTCAACTGGAGATATAATACTTTTTCTAGTACTTTTGATAATACGCAGAGTAAGCTTATTGGTCTCAAATCTGAAAAAGACTGAGGCGCTGGCTTTTTGGGCAAGGGTATCACCAATGCTTGCTTCCATAAATCGGGAATGACATTCTCTAGAATGCAAGAATTAATAATATGAACTATATATTTGAGAATGTAAGGAGCACATAGTCTAATCATATGTACCGACAATCCATCACAGCCGGAAGAAGAAGAAGAGATCCCAGCCAGCACTCTCGCGATCTGTGCTTCATCGACTAGAGTGAAGGTAAAATTGTTGCAAATGTTATTTTTAGTATGAGTTTTATAAAAATTTAATAAGTTAGAATCATTAACAACTGTGCTAGGCACTGAATTAAGGAAGTGCAATATGTAATGGCAAATCAATTTGTTTTTTCTTAGAAATATTCAATAATTGTAAGTTCTTCCAAAGACCTTTAGAATCTTTTTTTCCCGATTGATTGCCTGTCTAGTAAAATTTCTAGTTTCTTATAGTAATTCTAATCACGCGATTCCTTCGTCCTCCTAAATTTAGCTTTAGCCTTATCTCTCAATTTAATCATTATTTTAATGACATCAAATATCTGCTATTAATTTTTGCTGATCAGGTCAAACAATGATTATGGTACCTATTCGGGTAGAATCCGATCCAGGCGGAAATTTTGGGCGTAACTTTTCCCAACACTTCCACAAAACCTCGTGACTTGGTGTAACCTTTCTCTCGGTCATAACGGAGAGCTGGAAGCGAGAAAGTCATCAATATACGT
Source organism: Protaetia brevitarsis (assembly GCA_004143645.1). NCBI lineage: Eukaryota > Metazoa > Arthropoda > Insecta > Coleoptera > Scarabaeidae > Protaetia > Protaetia brevitarsis. Next base: position 1,206,868 of record RXPK01000145.1, on the reverse strand, counting down.
GGAGTTTTTGTCTTTTTTCAAAATTTACGTTCGTTGGATTGTATTCGACCCCACGTTTGTGTTAGGTTCTAAATTTATTTGGTATAATCGTTTGTCAATATTTCCTATTAGGGCAGTCGTTGTGATTACAACGATGCAAGAAGATTGTGCTGAATTGAAACGTCAACAAGAAGAATCGGAGAAAGAATTGAACGACGAAATTAAGGAATATGACTCGGAATCAAAGAATGAAATTATCCCAAATACATATGACAAAAAAAAAAAAAAAAATAGAGCTACAAACAATGAAGGTATGGATAAAAATTTTGAAATTGGGAAAGATGGTGAGTCGATCTGTGCGGATGTCTCAGTATTTTTGTACTTTCAAAAACACCAGCCATGAGTATAGTTACCCATCTCCCAGGACCAATAGGAGATGCGCGTGAGCTAATAGACGAAGTGAAACTATTTTCTCTTTTTATCACGAATGATTTTATAGAAGAAAATCGTCCTTAATAGTAGTATATAGTAAAAAGTATATATATGTCTATTATCGAGCTGAAGTAAAAACTTAGTAACCGCTCGTTGTCTTTACAAAGAGGTGTCTAGAAGCTCCCGATGTGAACGACAGAACTTAGAATACGATGGTGACACATGAAAAAAAAACGCCTTTCTTGTATTTACTACACTTTATTTATGAAAAGCTAAATAATTCATATGTGCTATATGTATTCCGTAACAATTGAAATGTTACTTTAAATGCTACTTTCAATAATTTTCCTGTAATATAATTTCTTAATAATAACAAAACTATAATAAATTGATCAGCTGTCAGTTATTATATAGTTGCTCCCGTCGAGCGATTTAAATTAGCTCCCAGCATTCACAAGGAGTAAGAGAATCCACGAAACCATCTTCTGGGAGTAAAATCTGGGAAAAGCTCTGTTACTGATAATCATCAAATTAACACATCCTTTCAGTTCCGATAGCTGTGCCGTCTTCAGATAGCTTCTCGGTTCTTTGCAGATCGTGAAGGTTTTTTCTCCATCAGCGAAAGGATGGACCACCGTAATCAACTGAAAGCAAATAAAACAGCAGCAGCGGCTATTCTAATATTTAACAATAATTTAATCCTAATTGCGCGATGCAATAGTAATTCAACTAAAGATTTATATTTTAAATAATTATTTTATACGTCCGTGCGTGCTATATTGTTACCCAATAATAATAATTTAATACCGACTCAGACCACTGAAAAGTGCCTTACGTAAAAAGTATTCGTTTACGTGCTGCCCTGCCAACTATCACGGCATAACCTACCGATTACCGAAAAATTCTCAAAAATTTGAGGATATCCACTTCGAATTATGTGGGGCATCATCCGTAGGGACTTACTCCATAGGTCTCCATAGGTACTCCCCTACAAACTTGGCCTATAAAAGCTCAGGCTATAAACAATCGATTATAAGAACTTAGCCTATACAAGCTCATTCTATAAAAGTTTAACCTATGCGAACTTAACCTATAGGTATAAAAGCTCAGCACAAAAGCTCAACATGGAACCTCAGGCTATGAGAGCTCAGCCTACAAAAGCTCAGCCTAAAAGCTCACCCTAAAACCTCAGCATATAAACGCTCACACTAAAAGCTTAGCATATATAAGCTCCGCCTAAAAGTTCAGCATATAAAAGGTCAGCCTAAAATTTATATACAAGTTCAGCCTATAAAAGCTTAGTCTCAAGGCTCAGCCTAAAAGCTCAGCATATAAAAGCTCAGCTTAAAATTTCGGCAGGTGAAAGCTCAGCATTTAAAATTCAGCCTAAAAGCTCAGCCTGTAAACTCAGCATATAAAAGCTCAGCCTTACGGTTCTGCATATAAAAGCTCAGCCTTACGGTTCTGCATATAAAAGCTCAGCCTTAAAGCTCACCCCAAAAGCTCAGCATTTAAAGGCTTGGCCTGAAAGCTCAGCATATAGCTCAGCTTAAAAAAAGGTCAGGCTAAAAGCTCAGCATTTAAAGGATCGGCCTAAAAGCTCAGCATATAAAGGCTCAGCGTAAAAGCTCAGCCTAAAAGTTCAGCCCAAAAGCTGAACATTTAAAGGCTCGGCCTAAAAGTTCAGCATATAAACGTTCTGCCTAAAAGCTCGGCATACAAAAGCTCAACACTTAAAGGCTCTGCCTAAAAGCTCAGCATATAAAAGCTCGGCATGTTAAAGCTCAGCATTTAAAAGTTCGGTCTGCAAGCTCAGACTATAAAAGCTCAGATTAAAAGTTCAATCTAAAAGCTCAGTTTATAAAAGGTCAGCCTAAAAGCTCGGGATATAAAAGCTCGGCATATAAAAGCTCGGTCTAGAAGTTCAGCATATACAAGTTCAGCCTAAAAGCTCAGCACTTAGGCTCTGACTAAAAGCTCAGCATATAAAAGCTCGGCATGTAAAAGTTCGGTCTGCAAGCTCAGACTATAAAAGCTCAGCCTAAAAGTTCAGCATATAAAAGTTCAGCATATAAAAGTTCAACATATAAAACTTCAGCCTAAAAGCTCAGCATTTAAAGGCTGGGCCTAAAAGCTCGGCATATAAAATCAGCATTTAAAGGCTCTGCCTAAAAGCTCGACATATAAAAGCTCGGCATTTAAGGGCTGCCTAAAAGCTTAGCATATAAAAGCTCAACATATATAAGCTCAGTCTAAAAGTCGAGCCTAAAAGTTCAGCATATAAAAGGCCGACCTAAAGGCTCAGCATATAAAAGCTCAGCGTTTAAAGGCTCGGCCTAAAAGCTCAGTATATAAAAGTTTAGTCTGAAAGTTCAGCCCAAAAGCACAGCATATAAAAGCTCAGCACAAAAGTTCAGCCCAAAAGCTCAACATATAAAAGCTCAGCCTAAAAGCGCCGCGTATAAGAGCTCAGCATATTAAAGCTCAGCCTAAAACCGCAACACATAAAAGCCCAGCATATAAAAGTTCAGCTTAAAAGCTCAGCATTTAAAAGCTCGGCATATAAAAGCTCAGCATTTAAAGTTTCTGCCTAAAAGCTCAGCATATAAAAACTCGGCACATAAGAGCTCAGCCTACAAACTCAGCACATAAAAGCTCAGCCTAACAGCTCAGCATATAAAAGCTCAACACTTAAAGGCTCGGTCTAAAAGCTCAGCAAATAAAAGCTCCGCCTAATGGTTTAGCATACAAAAGCTCAGCATATAAAAGCTCAGCATGTAAAAGCTCAGTGTGTAAAAGCTCAGCACATAAAAGTTCTGCCTAAAAGCTCGGCATACAAAAGCTCAGCATACAAAAGCTCAGCATACAAAAGCTCAGCATACAAAAGCTCAGCATACAAAAGCTCAGCGTTTCGAGGCTCCGCCTAAAAGCTCAGCACATAAAAGCTCAGCGTTTAAAGGCTCCGCCTAAAAGCTCAGCATATAAAAGTTTGGTCTGAAAGTTCAGCCCAAAAGCACAGCATATAAAAACTCAGCACAAAAGTTCAGCCCACAAGCTCAACATAAAAGCTCAGCACATAAAAGCTCAGCGTTTAAAGGCTCCGCCTAAAAGATCAGCATTTAAAGGCTCGGCCTAATGGCTCAGCGGATATGAGCTCAGCCTGAAAGTTCAGCCCAAAAGCTCAGAATTTAAAAGCTCGGTCTAAAAGTTCAGCCCAGAAGCTCAGTTTAAACGTTCAGCCTATAAGCTCGGCATAAAAGTTCAGTCTAAAAGCCCAGCCTAAAAGTTCAGCATATAAAAGGTCAGCCTAAAAGCTCGGCATATAAAAGCTCAGTCTAAAAACTTAGCTTATAAAGGCTCAGCATTTAAAGGCTCGGCCTAAAAGCTCAGGATATAAAAGCTCGGCCTAAAGCTTTTGTATGCTGTACTTTTATGTGCCGACCTTCCAGGCTGAGCTTTTATATGCTGAGATTTTATGCTGAACTTTTATATGCTAAACCCTTAGGCTGAGCTTTTATATGCTGAGCGTTTAGACCGAGCCTTTAAGTGTTGAGCTTTTATATGCTGAACTTTTGGGCTGAGCTTTTACATGCTGAGCTTATGGGCGGAACCTCTAGGCTGGGCTTTTATATGTTGAGCTTTTGGGCCGAACTTTTGTGCTGAGCTTTTATATGCTGAGCTTTTGGGCTGAACTTTTAGACTGAACTTTTATATGCTGAGCTTTTAGGCCGAGCTTTTAAACGCCAAGCTTTCATATGCTGAGCTTTTAGGCTTAGCTTTTGGGCTGAGCTTTTATGTGCTGAGCTTATAGGCTGAGCTCTAATGTGCTGAGTTTTTATATGTTGAGCTTTTATATGCTGAGCTTTTAGGCAGAGACTTTAAATGCTGAGCTTTTATATGCCGAGCCTTTAAGTGCTGAGCTAGCTTTTAAGCTGAACTTTAATATGCTGGGCTTTTATGTGTTGCGTTTTTAGGCTGAGCTTTAATATGCTGAGCTCTTATACGCGGCGCTTTTAGGCTGAGCTTTTATATGTTGAGCTTGTGGGCTGAACTTTTGTGCTGAGTTTTTATATGCTGTGCTTTTGGGCTGAACTTTCAGACCAAACTTTTATATGCTGAGCTTTTAGGCGGAGCCTTTAAACGCTGAGCTTTTATGTGCTGAGCTTTTAGGCGGAGCCTCGAAACGCTGAGCTTTTGTATGCTGAGCTTTTGTATGTCGAGCTTTTAGGCAGAACTTTTATGTGCTGAGCTTTTACACACTGAGTTTTTACATGCTGAGCTTTTATATGCTAAACCATTACGCGGAGCTTTTATTTGCTGAGCTTTTAGACCGAGCTTTTAAGTGTTGAGCTTTTAGGCTGAGCTTTTATGTGCTGAGTTTGTAGGCTGAGCTCTTATGTGCCGAGTTTATATATGCTGAGCTTTTAAGCTGAACTTTTATATGCTGGGCTTTTGTGTTGCGTTTTTAGGCTGAGCTTTAATATGCTGAGCTCTTATACGCGGCGCTTTTAGGCTGAGCTTTCATATGTTGAGCTTGTGGGCTGAACTTTTGTGCTGAGTTTTTATATGCTGTGCTTTTGAGCTGAACTTTCAGACCAAACTTTTATATGCTGAGCTTTTAGGCGGAGCCTTTAAACGCTGAGCTTTTATGTGCTGAGCTTTTAGGCGGAGCCTCGAAACGCTGAGCTTTTGTATGCCGAGCTTTTAGGCAGAACTTTTATATGCTGAGCTTTTACATGCTAAGCTTTTATATGTTGAGCTTTTGGGCTGAACTTTTGTGCTGAGCTTTTATATGCTGTGCTTTTGGGCTGAACTTTCAGACTAAACTTTTATATGCTGAGCTTTTTATATGCTGAGCTTGCAAACCGAACTTTTATATGGTGAGCTTTTATGTGCCGAGTTTTTATATGCTGAACTTTTAGGCTGAGCTTTTGGGCTGAACTTTTAGGCTGAGATTTTATACGCTGAGCTTTTGGCCTAAACTTTCAGGCTGAGCGTTTATATGCTGAGCCTTTAGACCGAGCTTTTAAATGCTAAGCTTTTAGGCTGAGCCTTTAAACGCTGAGCTTTTACATGCTGAGCTTTTATATGCTGAGGTTTTAGGGCGTGCCTTTGAATGCTGGGCTTTTATATGCTAAGCTTTTAGACTGAGCTTTTAGGCTGACCTTTCATATGCAGAACTTTTAGACTGAGCTTTTATAGGCTGAGCTTTTAAGCTGAACTTTTACATGCTGAACTTTCAGGCTAAGCTTTAACATGCTGGGTTTCTACATGCTTAGCCTTTATATGCTGAGCATTTAGGCTGAGCTTTTACACACTGAGCCATGATATGCCGAGTTGTTAAATGTTTTATATGCTCAGCTTTCAGGATGAGCTTTCAAGTGTTGAGTTTTGTACGCTGAGATTTTAAATGCTGAACTATGAGACTGAGCTTTTAGGCTGAACTTCTATATGCTGAGCTTTCAGGCTAAGTTTTAACATGCTGGGTTTTTATATGCTGAGCCTTTATATGCTGAGCTTTTACACATTGAGCTATCATATGCTGAGTTGTTAAATGCCATATATGCTCAGCTTTTAGGGTGAGCTTTCAAGTGTTGAGCTTTTGTATGCTGAGCTTTCAGGTTGAGCTTTCATACACTGAGTTTTTGGGCTGACCTTTTACATGCTGTACTTTTACACTGAAATTTTGTGTTTAGCTTTTATAGAATGAACATTATATGCTGAGCTTTTATATAGTTTGAGCTTTCATATGCTGAGCTCTTGTGCTGAGTTTTTGTAGGCTGAGCTTTTATGTTGAGGTCTCACAGGTTCAGCTTTCATGTACTAAACTTTTTGTTAAACTTTTATAGCTCTTAGGCTGAGTTTTTGTAGTCTGAACTTTTATGCTGAGCTTTTGTAGGCTCAAGGGATAAAATTTGCAATCACATCATCAGTGTTTAGTACAGTCCAGAGAATAACATTGAATAAAAAAACCAATTACGCTACCTGAACTTCATGTGAATGTAACTAAGTTTAATAATGAAAATAGCTTATACTGATGTTGATATATAACATAGCAGTACTTGCAACATACTTTGCTTTATTTAATTAAGTGGTAAAACTTCGCAAACGATCTGGAATTTTCTTGAAGAGTTTAGAAGCTTTCTGATGTCGAAAGACCAGGCATTGTCCTCTTGGTGCACATGTGCTCGTTAAAATTGGGGAACAAAAACACAAAGAAAGGGTGAAAAAGTGCTACGAGGCAAATATTACCAACAGTTACTATTACTGGTGGTGAACATTGCTCAACAAAAGAATAAATCGTGTCGTAAAATCTCCCAACTACGAAGTCCGGCGCAATCCAATTTTATGCGCAATTGTCGGCGAACTCTCTGCCCTTTGTTAAACCCTGTTTTATTTTTTTGGGCGAGTTCCGGAAGTTCTTCGGGCGGCAGATATGTCGATGGCAAACGGTTCCGTATCGTTATGGCGTTATGCGATCCCCGTAGTGGTTCCCGAAGCGTGCCGTAAATCTATTTTATGCGTACTCTCGATCTTACCTCCTTATGTACACATAGGTCTAGGTAACGTATATAGAAAATTAGGAGCCCATTGTATGATCGCAGCACTTTTTATTGGATTTTCCGGACCATTAGACCTTTGGGTGTGATGAATACGTCAGATAACAAGGTGCGTGTTGAAGCGCTACGTGCTGCAATGCAGAGGTAGTTGAGCTAACTAATGTTATATCTTTTCCCAAAAAAATCAATGACCTTGGCAAGAGTATATAGGATGGAAAGTTATTTTCAATGTTACTGGAGTAAATAATATTACAAATTATAATAAAAGGTAATCAAATATTTGAGAAAGACTTACTCTTATAATTGCCAGCTGCTTATATGAAAAAGGAGAGTATATCTGTGGTTTCGCGCTCACTGTAATTATAATATTTTTTCTTAATTTTTTTTTAGGATTAAGGATAAACCATGGCAAAAACGTTACTCTGGGAGCAGGATCTGGGAAGAAGTCCCAGACCTTGTTACTAATAGCCGGCAAATTATTGTTATCCTTCTGCATTTTGAAGCGGTAGCCTCCGTGTCCTATGAAATCCGACAGCCGTGCCGTTTCAGGCAGCTGCTTCCTTCTACACATTATGAATTTGAAGTTGAAGCAGGATAGAAGTAACGATCTAAAAACAAACAAAACAACAGCAGTACCTATGCTAACACTTAACAATAAATTGCCCTAAACAGGCCAACTGGGGCCGGTTCGCAGTTTTAGCATGCAGTGCTAAATTGTTGGTTAATTTATTATATAATTTAACACTTACTCTCATATAGGAATTAAATGTTTTACTCTTCGTAAGGTTATGACCCTCCTCGTTCTCCTACTGCTCCTCCTTCTCCTCCCGCTGTTCTTGTCCCCTCCTCTCCTTCTCCTCTTGGTCTTCTGCTCCTTCTCATCGTACTCCTTCTCTTTCTTCTTTTCCTTGCTCCTCCTGCTACTCCTCCTCCTGCTCCTTCTTCTCATCGTGCTCCTTCTCTTGTTGCTCTTTCTTCTCCTGCTGCTACTGCTCGTGCTCCTCCTGCTGCTACTCCGCATGCTCCACCTTCTACTCCTTCCCCTCCTCCTCTTTCTCCATTTCTCTTCCATTGTGATCCTTCTCTCTCTTCTCCTTCTATTCTTCCTGCTACTCTTCCTGATGTTCTTCTTTCTACTTCCAAATCTGCTCCTCGCTCTTCTACTGCTTCTCTTTTTCCTATCCCTGCTCCTCATTCCGCTTCTTTATCTTCTCGTTCTCCTCGTCATGATTACATTATATGTTATTACAAAAAAGCCCACCACCAGCCTTCACCAGAAATTAAATTAAAATTAATTAAGAAAACAGGGCAACTAGAGCCACTTGCGCGCCAGTCCGCATCCGTCCGGGTACCGGACCGGTCAAAACAGGCCACGCGGGACCCGTTTGCGCTTTTAGCATGCTACGCGCGGCCTACACCTGAGATTTTACGAGCCAGTCCGCGTCTGTCCGGAGACGGGACAACTGGGGCCCGTTCGCGCTTCTAACATGCAATACTATTATCTAGAACCCAAAAGAAAAAAGTGTTCTTTATAAAGGTTTTCTTCATCTGCTCTCTCCTCTCCTGCTCTTTTTCTTCTCCTGTTCTTCTTTCTCCTTCTCCTTCTCTTCCTGATCCCTCCTCCCCCTTTCTCACCGTGGTCATTTATTTTATTCAACTATTCCTCCTGGTTCTCCTTGTTCTCGTTCTCATAGAGCTCCTCCCCCTCCTCCTTCTTCTCTTGGTGAATGATACTTCCTGCTTTTCCTTCTCCTCCTGTTCCTCCAGCTCCTCTTCCCTCTGCTCTCTCCACTCCTGCGTATACACAATAAAGAATATAGACAACGGATATAAAAGCAATAAAAAAGCAATGTGTATAACAGTGAAATTATAGTGACAAATAATAATAATCGCAGGTCCCAGTATATATCTGAAAGTGAAAGTATAAAATATAAAGTAGTAAGTACAGGTGTTATACAGAATCATCCCAGCGTTCAGAGCCCCTCAGTGCTCCTCCAAGGAGTGTAATGCTCGTAACGAGAAAGTACTGTTGAGGTGTTTCCAAGTAGCCTTATTATAAAATATAATATTATTGGTTAATTTATTATATATTTTAACACTTACTCTCATATAGGAATTAAATGTTTTACTCTTCGTAAAGTTATGACCCTCCTCGTTCTGCTACTGCTCCTCCTCCGCCTACTTCTGCTGCTTCTCCTTCTCCTCCTGCTTCTTCTTCTGCTCCTGCTCCTCTAGCTCCTCCTCCGTCTGCACTCTCCTCTCCTGCATATACACAATAAGATATATAGACAACGGATATAAAAGCAATAAAAAAGCAATGTGTATAACAGTGAAATTATAGTGACAAATAATAATAATCGCAGGTCCCAGTATATATCTGAAAGTGAAAGTATAAAATATAAAGTAGTAAGTACAGGTGTTACACAGAATCATCCCAGCGTTCAGAGCCCCCCAAAGTAAGCCCCCAAGGAGTATAATGTTCGTAAAGAGAAAGTATTTTTGAGGTGTTTCTAAGTGGCCTATTATTATAAAATTTTATTATAAATTTATATATAAATTTATTATATATTTTAACACTTACTCTCATATAGGAATTAAATGTTTTACTCTTCGTAAAGTTATGACCCTCCTCGTTCTCCTACTGCCCCTCCTTCGCCTACTTCTGCTGCTTCCCCTTCTCCTCCTGCTTCTTCTTCTGCTCCTGCTCCTCTAGCTCCCCCTCCGTCTGCACTCTCCTCTCCTGCATATACACAATAAGATATATAGACAACGGATATAAAAGCAATAAAAAAGCAATGTGTATACCAGTGAAATTATAGTGACAAATAATAATAATCGCAGGTCCCAGCATATATCTGAAAGTGAAAGTATAGAGTATAAAGTAGTAAGTACAGGTGTTACACAGAATCATCCCAGCGTTCGGAGCCCCTCAGTGCTCCTCCAAGGAGTATAATGCTCGTAACGAGAAAGTACTTTTGAGGTGTTTCCAAGTAGCCTATTATTATAAAATTTAAATTGTTGGTTAATTTATTATATAATTTAACACTTACTCTCATATAGGAATTAAATGTTTTACTCTTCGTAAGGTTATGACCCTCCTCGTTCTCCTACTGCTCCTCCTTCTCCTCCCGCTGCTCTTGTCCCCTCCTCTCCTTCTCCTCTTGGTCTTCCTGCTCCTTCTCATCGTACTCCTTCTCTTTCTTCTTTCCCTTGCTCCTCCTGCTACTCCTCCTCCTGCTCCTTCTTCTCATCGTGCTCCTTCTCTTGTTGCTCTTTCTTCTCCTGCTGCTACTCCTCGTGCTCCTCCTGCTGCTACTCCGCATGCTCCACCTTCTACTCCTTCCCCTCCTCCTCTTTCTCCATTTCTCTTCCATTGTGATCCTTCTCTCTCTTCTCCTTCTATTCTTCCTGCTACTCTTCCTGCTGTTCTTCTTTCTACTTCCAAATCTGCTCCTCGCTCTTCTACTGCTTCTCTTTTTGCTATTCCTGCTCCTCATTCCGCTTCTTTATCTTCTCGTTTCTCCTCGTCATGATTACATATATCTTATTACAAAAAAGCCCACCACCAGCCTTCACCAGAAATTAAATTAAAATTAATTAAGAAAACAGGGCAACTAGAGCCACTTGCGCGCCAGTCCGCATCCGTCCGGGTACCGGACCGGTCAAAACAGGCCACGCGGGACCCGTTTGCGCTTTTAGCATGCTACGCGCGGCCTACACCTGAGATTTTACGAGCCAGTCCGCGTCTGTCGGAGACGGGACAACTTGGGGCCCGTTCGCGCTTCTAACATGCAATACTATTATCTAGAACCCAAAAAGAAAAAAGTGTTCTTTATAAAGGTTTTTCTTCATCTGCTCTCTCCTCTCCCGCTCTTTTTTCTTCTCCTGTTCTTCTTTCTCCTTCTCCTTCTCTTCCTGATCCCTCCTCCCCCTCCTCACCGTGGTCATTTATTTTATTCAACTATTCCTGCTGGTTCTCCTTGTTCTCGTTCTCATAGAGCTCCTCCCCCTCCTCCTTCTCCTCTTGGTGAATGATACTTCCTGCTTTTCCTTCTCCTCCTGTTCCTCCAGCTCCTCCTCCCTCTGCTCTCTCCACTCCTGCGTATACACAATAAAGAATATAGACAACGTATCTAAAAGCAATAAAAAAGCAATGTCTATAACAGTGAAATTATAGTGACAAATAATAATAATCGCAGGTCCCAGTATATATCTGAAAGTGAAAGTATAAAATATAAAGTAGTAAGTACAGGTGTTACACAGAATCATCCCAGCGTTCAGAGCCCCCAAAGTAAGCCCCCAAGGAGTATAATGTTCGTAAAGAGAAAGTATTTTTGAGGTGTTTCTAAGTGGCCTATTATTATAAAATTTTATTATAAATTTATATATAAATTTATTATATATTTTAACACTTACTCTCATATAGGAATTAAATGTTTTACTCTTCGTAAAGTTATGACCCTCCTCGTTCTCCTACTGCTCCTCCTTCGCCTACTTCTGCTGCTTCCCCTTCTCCTCCTGCTTCTTCTTCTGCTCCTGCTCCTCTAGCTCCCCTCCGTCTGCACTCTCCTCTCCTGCATATACACAATAAGATATATAGACAACGGATATAAAAGGCAATAAAAAAGCAATGTGTATAACAGTGAAATTATAGTGACAAATAATAATAATCGCAGGTCCCAGCATATATCTGAAAGTGAAAGTATAGAGTATAAAGTAGTAAGTACAGGTGTTACACAGAATCATCCCAGCGTTCGGAGCCCCTCAGTGCTCCTCCAAGGAGTATAATGCTCGTAACGAGAAAGTACTTTTGAGGTGTTTCCAAGTAGCCTATTATTATAAAATTTAATATTGTTGGTTAATTTATTATATAATTTAACACTTACTCTCATATAGGAATTAAATGTTTTACTCTTCGTAAGGTTATGACCCTCCTCGTTCTCCTACTGCTCCTCCTTCTCCTCCCGCTGCTCTTGTCCCCTCCTCTCCTTCTCCTCTTGGTCTTCCTGCTCCTTCTCATCGTACTCCTTCTCTTTCTTCTTTTCCTTGCTCCTCCTGCTACTCCTCCTCCTGCTCCTTCTTCTCATCGTGCTCCTTCTCTTGTTGCTCTTTCTTCTCCTGCTGCTACTCCTCGTGCTCCTCCTGCTGCTACTCCGCATGCTCCACCTTCTACTCCTTCCCCTCCTCCTCTTTCTCCATTTCTCTTCCATTGTGATCCTTCTCTCTCTTCTCCTTCTATTCTTCCTGCTACTCTTCCTGCTGTTCTTCTTTCTACTTCCAAATCTGCTCCTCGCTCTTCTACTGCTTCTCTTTTTGCTATTCCTGCTCCTCTTTCCGCTTCTTTATCTTCTCGTTCTCCTCGTCATGATTACATTATATCTTATTACAAAAAAGCCCACCACCAGCCTTCACCAGAAATTAAATTAAAATTAATTAAGAAAACAGGGCAACTAGAGCCACTTGCGCGCCAGTCCGCATCCGTCCGGGTACCGGACCGGTCAAAACAGGCCACGCGGGACCCGTTTGCGCTTTTAGCATGCTACGCGCGGCCTACACCTGAGATTTTTACGAGCCAGTCCGCGTCTGTCCGGAGACGCCGACAAACTGGGGCCCGTTCGCGCTTCTAACATGCAATACTATTATCTAGAACCCAAAAAGAAAAAAGTGTTCTTTATAAAGGTTTTTCTTCATCTGCTCTCTCCTCTCCCGCTCTTTTTTCTTCTCCTGTTCTTCTTTCTCCTTCTCCTTCTCTTCCTGATCCCTCCTCCCCCTCCTCACCGTGGTCATTTATTTTATTCAACTATTCCTGCTGGTTCTCCTTGTTCTCGTTCTCATAGAGCTCCTCCCCTCCTTCTTCTCCTCTTGGTGAATGATACTTCCTGCTTTTCCTTCTCCTCCTGCTCCTCCAGCTCCTCCTCCCTTGCTCTCTCCTCTCCTGCGTATACACAATAAAGAATATAGACAACGGATCTAAAAGCAATAAAAAAGCAATGTGTATAACAGTGAAATTATAGTGACAAATAATAATAATCGCAGGTCCCAGTATATATCTGAAAGTGAAAGTATAAAATATAAAGTAGTAAGTACAGGTGTTATACAGAATCATCCCAGCGTTCAGAGCCCCTCAAAGTAATCCCCCAAGGAGTATAATGCTCGTAAAGTGAAAGTATTTTTGAGGTGTTTCTAAGTGGCCTATTATTATAAAATTTTATTATAAATTTATATATAAATTTATTATAAATTTTAACACTTACTGTCATATAGGAATTAAATGTTTTACTCTTCGTAAAGTTATGACCCTCCTCGTTCTCCTACTGCTCCTCCTCCGCCTACTTCTGCTGCTTCTGCTGCTTCTCCTGCTTCTCCTTCTGCTCCTGCTCCTCTAGCTCTTCCTCCGTCTGCACTCTCCTCTCCTGCATATACACAATAAGATATATAGACAACGGATATAAAAGCAATCAAAAAGAATGTGTATAACAGTGAGATTATAGTGACAAATAATAATAATCGCAGGTCCCAGTATATATCTGAAAGTGACAGTATAAAATATAAAGTAGTAAGTACAGGTGTTACACAGAATCATCCCAGCGTTCAGAGCCCCCAAAGTAAGCCCCAAGGAGTATAATGTTCGTAACGAGAAAGTATTTTTGAGGTGTTTCCAAGTAGGCCTATTATTATAAAATTTAATATTGTTGGTTAACTTATTATATATTTTAACACTTACTCTCATAGAGGAATTAAATGTTTTACTCTTCGTAAAGTTATGACCCTCCTCGTTCTGCTACTGCTCCTCCTCCGCCTACTTCTGCTGCTTCTCCTTCTCCTCCTGCCTCTTCTTCTGCTCCTGCTCCTCTAGCTCTACCTCCGTCTGCATCTCTCTCCTGCATAATACCAATAAGATATATAGAAAACGGATATAAAAGCAATAAAAAAGCAAATGTGTATAACAGTGAAATTATAGTGACAAATAATACATAATCGTAGGTCCCAGTATATATCTGAAAGTGAAAGTATAAAAATATAAAGTAGTAAGCTACAGGTGTTACACAGAATCATCCGAGTGTCAGACCCCCCAAAGATAAGCCCCAAGGAGTATAACTGTTCGTAAAGAGAAAGTATTTTTGAGGTGTTTTAAGTGGCCATATTATTATAATTTAATTTAAATTTAGATGATAAATTTATTATATATTTTAACACTTACTCTCATATAGGAATTAAATGTTTTAACTCTTCGTAAAGTTATGACCCTCCTCGTTCTCTTACTACCCTCTTCGCTTACCTCTGCTGCTTCCCACCTTCTCTCTGTCTTCTTCTGCTCCTGCTCCTCTAGCTCCCTCGTCTGCACTCTCCCTCTCCTGCATATACACAATAAGATATATAGACAAACGGATATAAAGGCAATAAAAAGCAATGTGTATAAACAGTGAATTATAGGGACAAATAATAATAATCGCAGTCCAGCAATATATACGAAGTGAAGTATAGAAATAAAGTAGTAAGTACAGGTGTTACACACAGATCATCCCAGCGTTGGAGCCCTCAGTGCTCCTCCAAGGAGTATAATGCTTGCTAAGAGAAAGTATTTTGAGGTGTTTCCAAGTAGCCTATTATTATAAATTTAGATATAGATTGGTTAGATATATCGTATATAATTTAACACTTACTCTCAATATAGGAATTAAATGTTTTACTCTTCGTAGGGTTATGACCTTCCTCGTTCTCCTACTGCTCCTCCTTCTCCTCCCGCTCGTTCTTGTCCCCTCCTCTCCTTTCCTTTTGTCTTCCTGCTCCTTTCATGTATCCTTCCTTTTCTTCTTTCCTTGCTCTCCTGCTACTCCTCCTCCTGCTCCTCCTCCATCGTGCTCTCTCTTGTTGCTCTTTCTTTCCTGCTTGCTACTCCTCCGTGCTCCTCCTGCTGCTACTCCGCATGCTCCCCTTCTACTCTTCCCCTCCTCTCTTTCTCCATTTCTCTTCCATATTTGATCCTTCTCTCTCTTCTCCTTCTATTCTTCCTGATACTCTTCCTGCTGATCTTCTTTCCTACTTCCAAATCTGCTCCTCGCTCTTTCTACTGCTTCTCTTTTTGGCAATCTGCCTCGCTCCTTTCCGCTTCTTAATCTTCTCGTACTCACTCGTCATGATTACATTATATCTTTATTACAAAAAAGCCCAAACCAGCCTTCACAGAAATTAAATAAAATTAATTAAGAAACAGGGCAACTAGAGCCACTTGCGCGCAACGTCGCATCGGTCCGGCTAACGGAACGGTCAAACAGGCCACGCGGGACCCGTATTGCGCTTTTAGCATGCGCACGGCGCGGCTACACCTGAGATTTTTACGAGCCAGTCCGCCGTCTTGTCCGGCAGACGGAACAACTGGGGCCGTTCAGCGTTCTAACATGCAATACTATTATCTAGAAACCCAAAAAGAAAAACTGTTCTTTATAAAGGTTTTTCTTCATCTGCTCTTCTCCTCTCCCGCTCTTTTTTTCTCCTGTTCTTCTTTCTCTTCCTCCTTCTCTTCCTGATCCCTCTCCCCTCCTCACCGTGGTCATTTACTTTATTCAACTATTCCTGCTGGTTCTCCTTGTTCCGTTCTCACAGAGCTCCTCCCCCTCCTCCTTCTCCTCCTTGGTGAATGATATTCCTGCTTTTCCTTCTCCTCCTGTTCCTCAGCTCCTCCTCCTCTGCTCTCTCCCTCCTGCGTATACACAATAAAGAATATAGACAACGGATCTAAAAGCAATAAAAAAAGCAATGTGTATAACAGTGAAATTATAGTAACAATAAATAATAATCGCAGGTCACCACGATACTTATATCTGAAAAGTGAAAGATAACAATATAAAGTAGTAAGTACAGTGTTAGACAGAATCATCCCAGCGTTCAGAGCCCTCAAAGTAACTCCCCAAGGAGTATAATGTACGTAAACGTGAAAGTAATTTTGAGGTGTTTCTAAGTGGCCTATTAATTATAAAATTTATTATAAATTTATATATAAATTTATTATAAATTTTAAAAAACACTTACTTCATATAGGAAATTAATGTTTTACTCTTCGTAAAGTTATGACCCTCCTCGTTCTCCTACTGCTCCTCCTCCGCCTACTTCTGCTGCTTCTGCTTCTCCTGCCTGCTTCTCCGTTCTGCTCCTGCTCCTCTGCTCCTTCCTCCTCCTCAGCACTCTCCTCTCCTGCATATACAGAATAAAATATATAGACAACAGAATAAAAAAGCAATAAAAAAGGATGTGTATAAACAGTGAGATTATAGTGACAATAATAATAATCGCAGGTCCCAGAATATATCCGAAAGTGAAACAGTATAGAATATAAACTAGTAAGTAAAGTGTTACACAGAAATCACCCAGCGTTCAGAGCCCCTCAGTGCTCCTCCAAGGAGTATAATGCTCGTAACGAGAAAGTACTGTTGAGTGTTTCCAAGTAGCCTATTATTATAAATTTAATATTATTGGATTAAATTATTATATATTTTAACACTTACTCTCATATAGGAATTAAATGTTTTACTCTTCTAAAGTTATGACCCTCCTCGTTCTGCTACTGCCCTCCGTCGCCTACTCTCTGTCTCTCTCCGTCTCCTACCTAGCTTCGTCCTCCTGCTCCTGCTCCTCTAGTCCCTCCTCCGTCTGCACTCTCCTCTCCTGCAATATACACAATAAAAAAATAGAAACAACGGATATAAAAGCAAGAAAAAACAATGTGTATAACAGTGAAATTATGTGACAAAAGAATAATAATGTAGGTCCCAGTATATATCTGAAAGTGAAGAGTATAAAATATAAAAGTAGTAAGTACAGGTGTATACACAGAATCACCCCAGCGTTCAGAGCCCCCCAAAAGTAAGCCCCAAGGAGTATAATGTTCGTAAAGAGAACAGATATTTTGAGGTTGTTTCTAAGTGGCCTATTATTATAAAATTTTATTATAAATTTATATATAAATTTATATATAGTTTAACACTTACTCTCATATAGGATTAAATGTTTTAAACTCTTCGTAAAGTTATGACCCTCCTCGTCTCTCTACTACTCCTCCTTCGCCTACTTCTGCTGCTTCCCCTTCTCCCCTGCTTCTTCTTCTGCTCCTGCTCCTCTAGCTCCCCCTCGTCAGCACTCTCCTCTCCTGCATGATACACAAAAGATATAATAGACAACGGATATAAAGGCAATAAAAAAGCAACTGTATGAACAGTGAAATAATAAGGACAAATAATAATAATCGCAGGTCCCAAACATATATCCGAAAGGTAAAGTATAGATATAAGTAGTAAGTACAGGTGTTACACAGAATGCATCCAGCGTTCGAGAGCCCCTCAGTGCTCCTCCAAGGAGTATAATGCTTGTAACAAGAAAATACTTTTGACGTGTTTCCAAGTAGCCTATTATTATAAAATTTAGTAATGTTGGTTAAATTTATTATATAATTTAACACTTACTCTCAATCATAGGAATTAAATTTTACTCTTCGTAAGGTTATGACCTTCCTCGTTGTCCTAACTGCTCCTCCTTCTCCTCCCGCTGTTCTATCCCTCCTCTCCTTCTCCTCTTGGTCTTCCCTGCTCACTTCTCATCGTACTCCTTCTCTTCCTTCTTTTCCTTGCTCCTCCTCTACTCCTCCTCCTGCTCCTTCTTCCCATCGTGCTCCTTCTCTTGTTGCTCTTTCTCTACTGCTGCCTACTCCTCGTGCACCTCCTGCTGCTACTCCGCATGCTCCACCTTCTACTCCTTCCCTCCCTCATCTTTCTCCATTTCTCTCCCATTGTGATCCTTCTCTCTCTTCTCTCCTTACATATTCCTGCATGTAATCTTGCCTGCTTCTTCTTTCTACTTCCAAATCTGCTCCTCGCTCTTCTACTGCTTCTCTTTTTGCTATTCTGCTCCTCATTCCGCTTCTTTATCTTCTCGTTCTCCTCGTCATGATTACATTATATCTTATTACAAAAAAGCCCACCACCAGCTTCACCAGAAATTAAATTTAAAATTAATTAAGAAAAACAGGCAACTAGAGCCATTGCGCGCCAGTCCGCATCCGTCCGGGTACGGACCGGTCCAAAACGGCCACGCGGGACCGTTTGCGCTTTTAGCATGCTACGCGCGCAACACCTCGAGAATTTACGAGCCAGTCCGCGTCTGTCCGGAGACGAGACACTGGGGCCCGTTCGCGCTTCTAACATGCAAACTAATTATCTAGAACCCAAAAAGAAACAAGTGTTCTTAATAAAGGTTTTTCTTCATCTGCTCTCTCCTCTCCCGCTCTTCTTTCTTCTCCTGTTCTTCTTTCTCTTCTCCTTCTCTTCCTGATCCCTCCTCCCCCTCTCACCGTGGTCATTTATTTATTTAAACTATTTCCTGCTGGTTCTCCTTGTTCTCGTTCTCATAGAGCTCCTCCCCTCCTCCTTCTCCTCTTGGTGAATGATACTTCCTGCTTTTCCTTCTCCTCGTTCCTCCACTCCTCCTCCCTCTGCTCTCTCAATCCTGCGTATACACAATAAAGAATTAGACAACGTATCTAAAAGCAATAAAAAGCAATGTGTTACAGTGAAATTATAGTGACAAATATAATAATCGCAGGTCCAGTATATATCTGAAAGTAAAGTATAAAATATTAAAGTAGTAAGTACAGGTGTTATAAGAAATATCCAGCGTTCAAGAGCCCTTCAAAGTAATCCCAAGGAGTATAATGCTTGTAAAGTGAAAGTATTTTTGAGGTGTTTCTAAGTGGCCTATTATTATAAATTTTATTATAAATTTCATATATAAAATTATTATAAATTTTAACACTTACTGTCATATAGGAATTAAATGTGTTACTCTTCGTAAAGTTATGACCCTCCTCGTTCTCCTACTGCTCCCCTCCGCCTACTTCTGCTGCTTACTGCTTATCTCCTGCTTCTCCCTTCTGCTCCTGCTCCTCTAGCTCCTCCTCCGTCTGCACTCTCCTCTCCTGCATATACACAATAAGATGTATAGACAACGGATATAAAAGCAATCAAAAAGGAATGTGTATAACAGTGAGATTATAGTGACAAATAATAATAATCGCAGGTCCCAGTATATATCTGAAAGTGACAGTATAGAATATAAACTAGTAAGTACAGGTGTTACACAGAATCATACCAGAGTTCAGAGCCCCTCAGTGCTCCTCCAAGGAGTATAATGCTCGTAACGAGAAAGTACTTTTGAGGTGTTTCCAAGTAGCCTATTATTATAAAATTTAATATTGTTGGTTAATTATTATATATTTTAAACCTTACTCTCATATAGGAGAATTAAATGTTTACTCTTCGTAAAAGTTATGACCCTCCTCGTTCTGCTACTGCTCCTCCTCCGCCTACTTCCTGCTGCTTCTCCTTCTCCTCCTGCTTCTTCTTCTGCTCCCTGCTCCTCTAGCCCTCCCCGTCCTGCACTCTCCTCTCCTGCATATACACAATAAGATATATAGACAACGGATATAAAAGCAATAAAAAAGCAATGTGTATAACAGTGAAATTATAGTGACAAATAATAATAGTCGTAGGTCCCAGTATATATCTGAAAGTGAAAGTATAAAATATAAAGTAGTAGTACAGTGTTACATAGAATCATCCAGCGTTCAGAAGCCCCCCAAAGTAGCCCCCAAGGAGTATAATGTACGTAAAAGAAAGTAATTTTTGAGGTGTTTCTAAGTGGCCTATTATTATAAATTTTATTAAAATTTATATATAATTTATTATATATTTAACACTTACTCTCATATAGGAATTAAATGTTTTACTCTTCGTAAAGTTATGACCTCCTCGTTCTCCTACTGCTCCTCCTCCGCTACTTCTGCTGCTTTCTGCTTCTCCTCCTGCTTCTCTTCTGCTCCTGCTCCTCTAGCTCTCCTCCGTCTGCACTCTCCTTCTGCCATATAACAATAAGATATATATAGACAACGGATATAAAAGCAATCAAAAAGGAATGTGTATAACAGTGAGATTATAGTGACAAATAATAATAATCGCAGGTCCCAGTATATATCTGAAAGTGACAGTATAGAATATAAACTAGTAAGTACAGGTGTTACACAGAATCATCCCAGCGTTCAGAGCCCCTCAGTGCTCCTCCAAGGAGTATAATGCTCGTAACGAGAAAGTACTTTTGAGGTGTTTCCAAGTAGCCTATTATTATAAAATTTAATATTGTTGGTTAACTTATTATATATTTTAACACTTACTCTCATAGAGGAATTAAATGTTTTACTCTTCGTAAAGTTATGACCCTCCTCGTTCTGCTACTGCTCCTCCTCCGCCTACTTCTGCTGCTTCTCCTTCTCCTCCTGCTTCTTCTTCTGCTCCTGCTCCTCTAGCTCCTCCTCCGTCTGCACTCTCCTCTCCTGCATATACACAATAAGATATATAGACAACGGATATAAAAGCAATAAAAAAGCAATGTGTATAACAGTGAAATTATAGTGACAAATATAATAATCGCAGTCCAGTATATATCTGAAAGTGAAAGTATAAAATATAAAGTAGTAAGTACAGGTGTTACACAGAATCATCCCAGCGTTCAGAGCCCCCCAAAGTAAGCCCCCAAGGAGTATAATGTTCGTAAAGAGAAAGTATTTTTGAGGTGTTTCTAAGTGGCCTATTATTATAAAATTTTATTATAAATTTATATATAAATTTATTATATATTTTTAACACTTACTCTCATATAGGAATTAATGTTTTACTCTTCGTAAAGTTATGACCTCTCGTTCTCCTCTACTCCTCCTTCGCCTACTTCTGCTGCTTCCCCTTCTCCTCCTGCTTCCTTCTTCTGCTCCTGCTCCTAGCTCCCCTCCGTCTGCATCTCCTCTCCTGCATATACACAATAGATATATAGACAACGGATATAAAGCATAAAAAGCAATGTGTATAACAGTGGAAATTATAGGACAAATAATAATAATCGCAGGTCCCAGCATATATCCGAAAGTGAAAGTATAGAATATAAAGTAGTAAGTACAGGTGTTACACAGAATCATCCCAGCGTTCGGAGCCCCTCAGTGCTCCTCCAAGGAGTATAATGCTTCGTAACGAGAAAGTACTTTTGAGGTGTTTCCAAGTAGCCTATTATTATAAAATTTAGTATTGTTGGTTAATTTATTATATATTCTAACACTTACTCTCATATAGGAATTAAATGTTTACTCTTCGTAAGGTTATGACCTTCCTCGTTTCCTACTGTCTCCTCTCCTCCGCCGTACCGCTGCTCTTGTCCCCTCCTCTCCTTCTCCTCTTGTCTTCTGCTCTTCTCATCGTACTCCTTCTCTTCTTCTTTTCCTTGCTCCTCCTGCTACTCTCCTCCTGCTCCTTCTTCCATGTGCTCCTCTCCTTGTTGCTCTTTCTTCTCCTGCTGCTACTCCTCGTGCTCCTCCTGCTGCTACTTCGCATGCTCCATCCTTCTACTCTTCCCCATCCTCCTCTTTCTCCATTTCTCTTCCATTGTGATCCTTCTCTCTCTTACTCCTCCTATTCTCCTGCTACTCTTCCCCTATTCTTCTTTCTACTTCCAAATCTGCTCCTCGCTCTTCTACTGCTTCTCTTTTGCTCTGCCTGCTCCTCTTTTCGCTTCTTCTATCTTCTCGTTCTCCTCGTCATGATTACATTATATCTTATATAAAAAGCCCACCACCAGCCTTCACCAGAAATTAATTAAAATTAATTAAGAAAACAGGCCAAATAGAGCCATTTGCGCGCCAGTCCGCATCCGTCCGGGTACCGGACCGGACAAAACAGGCCACGCGGGACCCGTTTGCGCTTTTTAGCATGCTAGCCGCGACCCACACCTGAGATTTTACGAGCCAATCCGCGTCTGTCGGGAGACGGGACAACTGGGGCCCGTTCGCGCTTCTAACATGCAATACTATTATCTAGAACCCAAAAAGAAAAAAGTGTTCTTTATAAAGGTTTTTCTTCATCTGCTCTCCCCTCTCCCGCTCTTTTTTCTTCTCCTGTTCTTCTTTCTCCTTCTCCTTCTCTTCCTGATCCCTCCGCCTCCTTCTCACCGTGGTCATTCATTTTATTCAACTATTCCTCCTGGTTCTCTTTGTTCTCGTTCTCATAGAGCTCCTCCTTCTTCTGCTCTCTCCTCCCCTGCGTATACACAATAAAATATATAGACACCGGATATAAAAGCAATAAAAAAGCAATGTGTATAACAGTGAAATTATAGTGACACATGATAATAATGGCAGGTCCCAGTATATATCTGAAAGTTAAAGTATAAAATATAAAGTAGTAAGTACAGGTGTTACACAGATCATCCCAGCGTTCAGAGTCCCTCAAAGTGCTCCTCCAACGAGTATAATGCTCGTAAAGAGAAAGTATTTTTGAGGTGTTTCCAAGTAGCCTATTATTATAAAATTTAATATTGTTGGTTAATTTATTATATATTTTAACACTTACTCTCATATAGGAATTACGTAAAGTTATGACCCTCCTCGTTCTCCTAGTGCTCCTCCTCCGCCTACTTCTGCTGCTTCTCCTTCTCCTCCTGCTTCTCCCTCTCCTTCTGCTCCTGCTCCTCTAGCTCCTCCTCCTTATGCACTCTCCTCTCCTGCGTATACACAATAAAATATATAGACAACAGATATAAAAGCAGTAAAAAAGCAATGTGTATAACAGTGAAATTGTAGTGACAAATGATAATAATGGCAGGTCCCAGTATATATCTGAAAGTTAAAGTATAAATATAAGTAGTAAGTACAGGTGTTACACAGATCATCCCAGCGTTCAGAGTCCTCAAAGTGCTCCTCCAACGAGTATATGCTCGTAAAGAGAAAGTATTTTTGAGGTGTTCAAGTAGCCTATTATTATAAAATTTAATATTGTTGGTTTAATTTATTATATATTTAACACTTACTCTCATATAGGAATTAAATTTTTACTCTTCGTAAAGTTATGACCCTCCTCGTTCTCCTACTGCTCCTCCTTCTCCCGCTGCTCTTGTCCCCTCCTCTCCTCCTCTTGGTCTTCTTGCTCTTTCTCATCGTACTCCTTCTCTTTCTTCCTTTCCTTGCTCCTCCTCCTGCTCCTTCTTCTCATCGTGCTCCTCCTCTTGTTGCTCTTTTTCTCCTGCTGCTACTCCTCGTGCTCCTCCTTCTACTCCTTCCCTCCTCCTCTTTTTCCATTTCTCTTCCATTTTGATCCTTCTCTCTCTCTCCTCCTATTCTTCTGCTACTCTTCCTCCTATTCTTCTTTCTACTCCAAATCTGCTCCTCGCTCTTCTACTGCTTCTCTTTTTGCTCTGCCTGCTCCTCTTTCCGCTTCTTTATCTTCTCGTTCTCCTCGTCATGATTACATTATATCTTATTATAAAAAAGCCCACCACCAGCCTTCACCAGAAATAAATAAAATTAATTAAGAAAACAGGCCAAATAGAGCCATTTGCGCGCCAGTCCGCATCCGTCCGGTACCGGACCGGACAAAAACAGGCCACGGGGACCCGTTTGCGCTTTTAGCATGCTACGCGCGACCTACACCTGAGATTTTACGAGCCAATCCGCGTCTGTCGGAGACGGGACAACTGGGGCCCGTTCGCGCTTCTAACATGCAATATATTATCTAGAACCCAAAAAGAAAAAAGTGTTCTTTATAAAGGTTTTTCTTATCTGCTCTCTCCTCTCCCGCTCTTTTTTCTTTCCTGTTCTCTTTCTCCTTCTCCTTCTCTCCTGATCCCTCGCCTCCTTCTCACCGTGGTCATTCATTTTAATTCAACTATTCTCCTGGTTCTCTTTGTTCTCGTTCTCATAGAGCTCCTCCTTCTTCTGCTCTCTCTCCCATGCGTATACACAATAAAATATATAGACACCGGATATAAAAGCAATAAAAAAGCAATGTGCTATAACAGTGAAATTACAGTGAAAATGATAATAATCGCAGTCCCAGTATATATCTGAAAGTTAAAGTATAAAATATAAAGTAGTAAGTACAGGTGTACACAGATCATCCCAGCATTCAGAGTCCTCAAAGTGCTCCTCCAACGAGTATAATGCTCGTAAAAGAGAAAGTATTTTTTAGGTGTTTCCAAGTGCCTATTATTATAAAATTTAATATTGTTGGTTAATTTATTATATATTTTAACACTTACTCTCATATAGGAATTAAATGTTTTACTCTTCGTAAAGTTATGACCCTCCTCGTTCTCCTACTTCTCCTTCTGCTCCTGCTCCTCTAGCTCCTCCTCCTTCTGCACTCTCCTCTCCTGCGTATACACAATAAAATATATAGGCAACAGATATAAAAGCAGTAAACAAGCAATGTGTATAAAAGTGAAATTATAGCGACAAATGATAATAATCGCAGATCCCAGTATATATCTGAAAAGTTAAAGTATTAAATATAAGTAGTAAGTACAGGTGGTTACACAGATCATCCCAGCGTTCAGAGTCCTGCAAAGTGCTCCTCCACGAGTTATAATGCTCGTAAAGAGAAAGTATTTTTGAGGTGTTTCCAAGTAGCCTATTATTATAAAATTTAATGTTGTTGGTTAATTTATTATATATTTTAACACTTACTCTCATATAGGAATTAAATGTTTTACTCTTCGTAAAGTTATGACCCTCCTCGTTCTCCTACTGCTCCTCCTTCTCCTCCCGCTGCTCTTGTCCCCTCCTCTCCTTCTCCTCTTTGTCTTCTTGCTCTTTCTCATCGTACTCCTTCTCTTTCTTCCTTTCCTTGCTCCTCCTCCTACTCCTTCTTCTCATCGTGCTCCTCCTCTTGTTGCTCTTTTTCTCCTGCTGCTACTCCTCGTGCTCCTCCTTCTACTCCTTCCCCTCCTCCTCTTTTTCCATTTCTCTTCCATTTTGATCCTTCTCTCTCTTCTCCTCCTATTCTTCTGCTACTCTTCCTCCTATTCTTGTTTCTACTTCCAAATCTGCTCCTCGCTCTTCTACTGCTTCTCTTTTTGCTCTGCCTGCTCCTCTTTCCGCTTCTTTATCTTCTCGTTCTCCTCGTCATGATTACATATATCTTATTACAAAAGCCCACCACCAGCCTTCACCAGAAATTAAATAAAATTAATTAAGAAAACAGGCCAAATAGAGCCATTTGCGCGCCAGTCCGCATCTCGTCCGGTACCGGACCGGACAAAACAGGCCACGCGGACCCGTTTGCGCTTTTAGCATGCTACGCGCGGCCTACACCTGAGATTTTACGAGCCATCCGCGTCTGTCGGGAGACGGGACAACTGGGGCCCGTTCGCGCTTCTAACATGCAATACTATTATTCTAGAACCCAAAAAGAAAAAAGTGTTCTTTATAAAGGTTTTCTTCATCTGCTCTCTCCTCTCCCGCTTTTTTCTTCTCCTGTTCTTCTTTCTTCTTCTCCTCTCTTCCTGATCCCTCCGCCTCCTTCTCACCGTGGTCATTCATTTTGTTCAACTATTCCTCCTGGTTCTCCTTGTTCTCGTTCTCATTAGAGCTCCTCCTTCTTCTGCTCTCTCTCTCCCGCTGTATACACAATAAAATATATAGACAACGGATATAAAAGCAATAAAAAAGCAATGTGTATATACAGTGACAAATGATAATAATCGCAGGTCCCAGTATATTCTGGAGCAGAGACGTATTGCGGAACGCGGGCCTCAAATAATGTTAATATACAAATATAAAGCAGATCGACGTTTATTGTATTTAGTATGTATTTAAAAAACCTAAGTCATATTAATAGAGTTGTGCAAATTTTATATCACTACATTTTTTAGGTAAAATAAATATTTTTACATTTTATAAGAAAGACAGACACTGTTGTTACAACACATGTAATACACGCATACTTAAAATAATGTTTAGAAACAGATAACGAATCAATACATGCACCATCACAAATTTGTCTTCATCTGGTAAAAAACTAAATCTTTGTTTCTAACACTCTCGAATTTTTCTACAACACACTTAGTTTTTTATTAGTTTTTTAATTGTCGTAAATTGTTTTAAATCAGTTTCAACGGAAGTATTTTCAAATCTTTTCGGGCTTTCTTAATTGCTGTAAACTTCTTAGGTTTGAATCGCAGAACCACAGATGTTTATTTGTTGGAAATTCTCGCAATCATAGAGAGCCGTGTGAGAATTGGCTCTGGTGGCTGGGGAATACCGGGGCACCGTCTGTGGAATTCTCGAATTCCATCACACACAAAACACACTGTCGCTGCACCATCGCTCACAAACATCAACAGTTGATCAGCGGAATTTGAAATTCTGTTAGCGTACCGAGCACTACCTTCACATTTGTTTTCACAGTGCACTTTCCATTCTTTTGTTAGCTAATAAAATGGGAAATGTCGGTCTTACGGACCTAGAACACGCACTACAATATGCAAAATAGTTTTTTTTTCAATCTGTCGTTTCGTTGAGACATAGCCACCGCTGCTTATCTTTTACTACAGCTTTGTTCCTGTTTTCGATGACGTTACGCACAGTAGGCACGCTTCTCTGCAACGCTCTCTGGGATGTTAGCTTCCAGTTGGGATTGTATTTATTCCAGAGTCATGAAAACGTTGCTTATCGAGTAGATGAAGTCTCAAATCGCAGGCGATCATCATGAACAATAAATCTAACATAAATGCGTTTGTAGTTATACGTTATTTTCCTTATTTTGGTATCGTACACTATTTATATGATTTTTACAGTCGCTTTGTACCAGCACATCAGCGATGTATTGCAAACTTTAGAATATCTTTAGCACCATTATAATATAAATTGGGAAATTCTTTAATAAAACTTTCGCACCACCTCAAGCGATGGTCTCCTTTTTTCCTTCCGCACGTCGTCATATTTGATAATTATACGTCCGTCTTAAGTAAAGATCTGCTACATACTGACTTGTAACTCTACACAGATAAAAAAAATTCTTTAAATCAAAGAAATATTTCATTGCTCGTATTTAAAAGAACATTTTGTTCAGTTAATGCATATTTCTTCCAATGAAAGCAATTAGTGTTTAACTAAAGGAAGCATTAACTAAAAGAAATATTGTTTTTTTCAAGTACGAGCAAAACAAATATTTCACTGATTTAAAGAAACTTTTTTATCTGTGTACGTATCTGCCTCGCCGAAACATTTGCCCAACTCTAATAGCTTATTATATAAAATTTAATGTTTTTACTCATCGTAAAGTTATGACGCTCCTACATTCTTCTCCTCCTCTCTTGTCCTCTTATCTCCTCTCCTCTTGGTGAATGATACTTCCTGCTTTTCCTTCTTCTCCTGCTCCTCCAGCTTCCTCCTCCTTCTGCTCTCTCCTTTCCTGCGTATACACAATAAAATATATAGACAACGGATATAAAAGCAATAAAAAAGCAATGTGGTATAACAGTGAAATTACAGTGACAAATGATAATAATCGCAGGTCCCAGTATATATCTGAAAGTTAAAGTATAAAATAAAGTAGTAAGTACAGGTGTTACACAGATCATCCCAGCGTTCAGCGTCCCTCAAAGTGCTCCTCCAATGAGTATAATGCTCGTAAAGAGAAAGTATTTTTGAGGTGTTTCCAAGTAGCCTATTATTACAAAATTTAATATTGTTGGTTAATTTATTATATATTTTAACACTTACTCTCATATAGGAATTAAATGTTTCACTCTTCGTAAAGTTATGACGCTCCTCCTCCTCCTCCTCCTACTTCTCTTTCTTCTCATGCTTCTCCTGCTTCTCCTTCTCCTCCTGCTCCTCCTCCTTCTGCTCCCACCTCTCCTGCGTATACACAATAAAATATATAGACAACGGATATAAAAGCAATAAAAAAGCAATGTGTATAACAGTGAAATTATAGTAACAAATCATAATAATCGCAGGTCTCGGTGTATGTCTGAAAGTTAAAGTATAAAATATAAAGTAGTAAGTACAGGTGTTATACAGAATCATTCCAGCGTTCAGAGTCCCTCAAAGTGCTCCTCCAAGGAGTATAATGCTCGTAAAGAGAAAGTATTTTTTAGGTGTATCCAAGTAGCCTATCATTATAAAATTTAATATTGTTAGTTAATTTATTATATATTTTAACACTTACTCTCATATAGGAATTAAATGTTTCACTCTTCGTAAAGTTATGACGCTCTCCTCCTCCTCCTCCTTCACTTCTCTTCTTCTCATGCTTCTCCTGCTTCTCCTTCTCCTCCTGCTCCTCCTCCTTCTGCTCCCACCTCTCCTGCTATACACAATAAAAATATAGACAACGGATATAAAAGCAATAAAAAGCAATGTGTATAACAGTGAAATTATAGTAACAAATCATAATAATCGCAGGTCTCGGTGTATATCTGAAAGTTAAAGTATAAAATATAAAGTAGTAAGTACAGGTGTTATACAGAATCATTCCAGCGTTCAGAGTCCCTCAAAGCTGCCTCCAAGAGTATAATGCTCGTAAAGAGAAGTATTTTTTAGGTGTATCCAAGTAGCCTATCATTATAAAATTTAATATTGTTAGTTAATTTATTATATATTTTAACTAACACTTACTCTCATATAGGAATTAAATGTTTTACTCTTCGTAAAGTTATGACGCTCCTCCTCCTCCTCCTCCTGCTTCTCCTTCTTCTCATGGTTCTCCTGCTTCTCCTTCTCCTCCTGCTCCTCCTCCTTCTGCTCCCACCTCTCCTGCGTATACACAATAAAATATATAGACAACGGATATAAAAGCAATAAAAAAGCAATGTGTATAACAGTGAAATTATAGTAACAAATCATAATAATCGCAGGTCTCGGTGTATATCTGAAAGTTAAAGTATAAAATATAAAGTAGTAAGTACAGGTGTTACACAGAATCATTCCAGCGTTCAGAGTCCCTCAAAGTGCTCCTCTAAGGAGTATAATGCTCGTAAAGAGAAAGTATTTTTTAGGTGTATTCAAGTAGCCTATCATTATAAAATTTAATATTGTTAGTTAATTTATTATATATTTTAACACTTACTCTCATATAGGAATTAAATGTTTTACTCTTCGTAAAGTTATGACGCTCCTCCTCCTCCTCCTGCTTCTCCTTCTTCTCATGCTTCTCCTTCTCCTCCTGCTCCTCCTCCTCTGCTCCCACCTCTCCTGCGTATACACAATAAAATATATAGACAACGGATATAAAAGCAGTAAAAAAGCAATGTGTATAACAGTGAAATTATAGTGACAAATCATAATAATCGCAGGTCTCGGTGTATATCTGAAAGTTAAAGTATAAAATATAACGTAGTAAGTACAGGTGTTACACAGAATCATTCCAGCGTTCAGAGTCCCTCAAAGTGCTCCTCCAAGGAGTATAATGCTCGTAAATAGAAAGTATTTTTGAGGTGTCTCCAAGTAGCCTATTATTATAAAATTTAATATTGTTGGTTAATTTATTATATATTTTAACACTTACTCTCATACAGGAATTAAATGTTTTACTCTTCGTAAAGTTATACCCTCCTCGTTCTCCTACGCTCTTCTTCTCCCTCCGCTGCTCTTGTCCCCTCCTCTCCTTCTCCTCTTGGTCTTCCTGCTCCTTCTCATCGTACTCCTTCTCTTTCTTCCTTCCTTGCTCCTCCTGGTACTCCTTCTCCTGCTCCTTGTTCTCATCGTGCTCCTCCTCTTGTTGCTCTCTCTTCTCCTGCTGCTACTCCTCGTGCTCCTCCTGCTGCTGCTCCTCATGCTCCTCCTTCTACTCCTTCCCCTCCTCCTCTTTCTCCATTTCTCTTCCATTGTGATCCTTCTCTCTCTTCTCCTCCTGTTCTTCTTTCTACTTCCAAATCTGCTCCTCGCCCTTCTACTGCTTCTCTTTTTGCTCTTCCTGCTTCTCTTTCCGCTTCTTTATCTTCTCGTTCTCCTCGTCATGATTACATTATATCTTATTATAAAAAAAGCCCACCACCAGCCTTCACCATATTTCACGGGCCAGTCTACGTCCGTCCGGGTACCGGACCGGTCAAAACAGGCCACGCGGGACCCTTTGCGCTTTTAGCATGCTACGCGCGCCTACACCTGAGATTTTACGAGCCAGTCCGCGTCTGTCCGGAGACGGACAACTGGGCCCGTTCGCGCTTCTAACATGCAATACTAAGTATTATCTAGAACCCAAAAAGAAAAAAGTGTTCTTTATAAAGGTTTTTCTTCATCTGCTCTCTCCTCTCCCGCTCTTTTTTCTTCTCCTGTTCTTCTTTCTCCTTCTCCTTCTCTTCCTGATCCCTTCTCCTCCTTCTCACCGTGGTCATTCATTTTATTCAACTATTCCCCCTGGTTCTCCTTGTTCTCGTTCTCATAGAGCTCCTCATCCTCCTCCTCCTCCTCCTGCTGCTGCTACTCCTTCACCTCCTGCTCCTCCTGCTCCTCCAGCTCCTCCCCCTTCTGCTCCCTCCTCTCCTGCGTATACACAATAAAATATATAGACAACGAATATAAAAGCAGTAAAAAAGCAATGTGTATAACAGTGAAATTACAGTGACCAATGATAATAATCGCAGGTACCAGTATATATCTGTAGCTATTTTTATTGCATGCGCATTCAATGGATTTCCATCCGTTGGGTACAATTTTACTTGTATTGCGCGTGCAATACACGCAATAGAGCATTCACTATTTTTATTGCACGCAATAAAAAAATTGCGAACTGTAAAGCCGCCTTTAAATATGTAGTATCAAATATTTATTGCAATTTTCTGTTTCTTCTTTTCCATTGTTATTGTAACAAATTTTATCTACCTTTTTTTGGTATGCTTGCGGAAATGTGGTAATCAAATAAAGTTCTATCAATTTCTTTTTTTTTATATAAAAACTATAAAATAACTAACCAGCAATTTATTGTATTTACATACAAGCTAATTTACTTAACACATTTTTCCTCACTATAATTGCTGCTACACTGAGAAAAATAGTTGACCGCAAATTATAGTGTTACCTTGTTCTATACTAGCCCAAAATAAAGTGATCTTTACAGCAAACATTACAATAAAGGAACGGCAGAATTGAAATTAATAACAAATTTTCTTTAACTAAATATGGTTGGCTTAAGATAGCGTTACAGAAAAGAGCGGAAAATATTATATTTGATTTGTAAGAGTTATTATATTAAGCAAGTGGCCACTAAGTAGAAGGTTCATATTGCTTATATAATGAATATGAAATTTATTTTTCTTCCAGAAGTATTTACACCTCCAGTTACCACCTTAATCGTTATTACGTATATTACTAAATTACACCCCAAAAATATGCTAAAATGCCAATAAATATTTACGAATGAAGCGTAGTTGATGATTTTACTTAACAAAATTATAATTGAGATTGCATTGGATGAAAGTAGCATAAATAATGCAATACAGATGCAATAAAATAAATAATACTATGTACTATACGTATAAAAAGATTTAACAATTACTTTACCCCAATATTTTATATCATACCCTAACCAGCCCTAACCTGAGTAAATGTATGACGCTAAATATAATTTAAAATATAATATAATAATAATAATAATAATAATAATAAATATAATTTATAAACCACTTTCGCAATTTACGAATGTCAATATTTCATCCCTTGTTTAAACCCCACCTGTGATTATTTATCATCTTGGTATTTACTACTTAAAAATATACTGTAAAAAAGGATACGTATCACCACAAAGACAACGGGATTGCATAAAATATATATTTTAGATTTTCAAAAAATTAAAAGTATATAGATACTACAAAATCGATCACTTACTTTAGCACCGACTTGAAGATGAATTAAGCCGCATACATACAATGAGCACAATCAGCACATACGAATATAATTTGGTGACTGACGCCACCAGACCGGGAAAGAAAGATACATTACGTTTTTCTAATATGTATCAGTTAATGGATTAGAATTCGAAGTTGACTGACGCATTTACAGGGTACAAAAAACTGCATGTTCTTTTTGCGTTGCTTGTCGATGCCGGCTAACTTGCGAGTTTCTAAGAAGGCTTTTTAATCCTAAATACTATCAAATATTTCTTGAAACATTTGTTTCTTCTTTTCCATTGTTATTTAAGGTACTTTATCTTTGTTATAGTATGCTTGGGGAAATGTAGTATTAAAATAATGTTTTATCTATTTCTTTTTGTGATATCAAAACTATGCAATAACTGACTAGCAATTTATGGTATTTGCGTACAACCAAATTTAACACAATTTTTTCCGTCTATACCTGCTAGTGCACTGAGAAAGATGGTTAACTTGATTCAAGGCAAATTATAATATCGTATTTTTACTGATTTAAAATAGAGTGATCTTCACCACAAACATTACAATCAGCAAAGAGCAGTAGTTAAATCAATGAAATAGATTTGGTTAACTAAATATTGGTTGACTTGAGCGTTTCAGAGAAGGGCGAAAAATATAAAGAGTTGTGAATATTTGCTTATAACGCATTCCGAAGGTAAGTAAGTTAGAAAGAAAATTATATATGATTTGTAAGTGTTCTTATATTAGGCAAACAGCTATTGAAATCAAGTTCATAGTGCTTATATAATGAACATGAAATTTATTTTTTTCGGAAAGTATTGCACCATCGGTTACTACCGTAATCGTTAGTAAAGGTTAAGACTAAGGATTGTATACCGGTTTACCGGTTAACCGGTAAATTAACCAAAAAATTTACCAGTAAATTACAAAAAATTACCGGTAATTCGGTAAATGAAAAATCCATACCAGAAATTTTTATGTATGTACGAAATATTGTGTTTATAGATGTTCAAAGGTCTAAAGGGACATTGAAAATAAAAAAAAAAACAGGTAAGTGTAAGTAACAATATACCCAATTATTAATTTTATGAGAGATGTTTTTTGTTTAATTTTAATTATAACTTTCTTGAAATTGAGAGCCACTGTAGTGCCCGAGAATAAAGAATATAGAAAAGAAACTGACAACATGTTTTGATCAGTACCTATAACCTCCGTTCCATCGAGTTAGTCGGAAAGAGAAGAAATCAAAAAAATCAACAAAAAAAGCAAAAAAATAAAAAAGTCATTTAGAAAATTAAAAAAGAATTTAAATTAACGTAAGTGTCAAACGAGATAGATAACAAAATGCAACGCAAAGAAAAGCGAGATTAATGTTCATTTGTTGTTAGGATGGTAGAAAGCAAAACGCAAAAATTAATAGCAATTTTGAATACATAACATATGAGAGGACATTAATGCAACATTATTGTTAAAAAAATTAACATTCGAACCTACTTTTTTTTATTTCTAACCACTGTTAAAATAATTAAATACAAATATTTATTACAAAATTCTAATATTATGCCTTAAAATTGTGCAAAATATGTATTATTCTAGCCTAACTTCTTGCCATATTTGCTTGGGGAATTAATGTCACACATGAAAAAAGTAAATTACCGGTAATTAATCGGTATTTTAATTTTCATTTACCGAATTACCGGTAAATTCAAAAATCGATAAATTTACAATCACTAGTGGAAACGCATTAACTAATTAAATTTCAAGCAAAATTATGCTAAACTACGAATTAAATATCTGCCAAGCGTAATCAATAATTTTACATAACAAAATTATCATTCAGTCACATCCCGTTGAATGAAGTAGCACAAATGCAATAAAATAAATAATACTACCTTGTTACACATATAAAGATAATTAACAATGACTTTACCCCTGCATTTTGTATTATACCCCCTTACTATACTGCAATAAATGAATGTATTTAATATAATTTTCAAACACTTTTGTAATTATCGAATATCAGTATTGGATCCTTTATTTAAACCTCACTCGTGATTATTTCTTAGCTTGGTATTTATTACTTGTCCGTTTTCATTCCGCCAAAGAAATTACACAACAAAATATCATATAATACCTAATTAAAAAAGCAATTTATCATGTATAACTTAATCATAAATACGTTGGTCTATTACAATATAAAAAAAAATACGTATATGTATCACCAAAAACACAATCGAATTTTAAAACCACATAATATAGATATTTTTAAAAGATTTAAAAAAAAACATAAGAGTACATACTCACCGCCAAATTGATCAGCTACTTTAACAGTCTCGAAAATGTATTAAGCCAGCATAAATTCAGCACAACCACTACTTACAAATATAATTAATAACTGACATCACCATAGCGCGGAAAGAAGGATACATTACGTTTTCCCATCAGTTAAAGGATTAGTAGAGTTCGAGTTGAATATTTACAGCAGGAATACAAAAACTGCACGCTCTTTTTTGCGTCGGCTGCCTTGCTATATTATAAGAAGGCTTTTTAATCCTAAATAGTATCAAATATTTATTGAAACATTTTGTTTCTTCCTTTCCATTTATTATTTTAAGAAGTTATATCTACTTTTGTTTAGTATGCTTGCGGAAATCTGCTTTTAAAATAAAGTTTTAACTATTTGTTTTTGTGATATCAAATCTATGCAATAACTAACTAACAATTTATTGTATTTATATAAAACCCAATTTAACATATCTTTTGTTGCTGTTGTACTGAAAAGGATGGTTGACTTAGTTTAAGGCACAAACCTATGTACCTATGTATGTATGTATATGTAAACATCGGCGAACTCCGATGTTTTTTTCTTTTGTTCTTTTATGCGATTTCTTTCTAATAGCTGCATAATATTTGTATATAATGTTGGTTTAACATGATTTAGATAGATAAATTTTAGTGGTGGTGCATTTGCACAATAAATACAAGTACTTTTCTTTGTTTAGTTACAAAATACATAATAAAATAATCGAAGCAATATTACTATATGCTAACATAAAATTTTCTTGAAAATTTAAAAACGGAAGAAAATTCGTACACTACATCCTATTTATTGTAATATTTTATTGCGACATGTTTCGGTCTAAATAACCATCATCAGGCAATAAACGTCAATCTTTGTTTTATATAAAATGATGTGTCGAAATAAATTATATATATAAAACCGATAGAGAAAATAATTAAATTTGATAACACGAATTAAAATACAAACGAACAACAAATAACACATTAAAATGCAGGTAAAAGTTAACACACCAATCAAATATAACTAAACGGAAAACGAACCAAGGACGTATGTACGTTAAATCGATTTTATATGTATGTATTTTATATTACACCTCCTTACTATATAATTGCAATAAATGAATATATATAAATATAATTTCCAAAACACTTTTGTAATTATCGAATAGCAGTATTGGATCCCTTATTTAAACCTTAATCGTGATTATTTATTCAGCTTGTATTTATTACTTGCCCGTTTCATACCGCCAAAAATTAGACCACAAAGTATCATATAATACCTAATTAAAAAAGCAATTTGTCATGTATAGTTTAATCATAAATAGGTTGGTATATTACAATATAAAAGAAAATATATGTATCACCAAAAACACAACCGGATTTTAAAAACACGTAATATAGATATTTTTAAAAGATTTTAAAAAAAATAAAAGTACTTACCGCCAAATTGATCAGTTAGTTTAACACAGTCTCGAAAATGTATTAAGCCAGCATAAATTCAGCACAACCACTATTTACGAATATAATTTAATAACTCACACAACTATAGCGGGAAAGAAAGATACATTTACGTTTTCCTATCATTTAAAGGATTAGTAGACTTCGAGGTTGACGCATTTACACGAGTACAAAAACTGCACGCTCTTTTTTGCGTCGGCTGCCTTGCTAGGTTATAAGAAGGCCTTTTAATCCTAAATAGTATCAAATATTTATTGAAACATTTTGTTTCTTCCTTTCCATTTGTTATTTTAAGAAATTGTATATACTTTTGTTTAGTATATGCTTACGAAAATGTGGTTTTAAAATAAAGTTTTAACTATTCGTTTTTGTGATATCAAAACTATGCAATAACTAACTAACAATTTATTACATTTATATAAAACCCAATTTATATATCATATCTTTTCTCACTATACTTGCTGTTGCACTGAAAAAATGGTTGACTTAGTTTAAGGCACATTATAGTATTACCACATTACAATGAGAGAACAGCAGAAGTTAAATGCTTGAAACCTATATACCTATGTATGTATATGTAAACATCGGCGAGCTCCGACGTTTTTCTCTTTTGAACTTTTTTGCGATTTCTTTCTAATAGCTACATAATATTTGTATATAATGGTTTTAATACACAGGCATATATTATTTTAGTGGAATTAGAATTGCATTATCGTTGGTTTAACATGATTTAGATAAATTTTAATGGTGGTGCATTTGCACAATAAATACAAGTATTTTTTTGTTTAGTTACAAAATACATAATTAAATAATCGAAGCAATATTACTATATGCTAACATAAAATTTTCTTGAAAATTTAAAAACGGAGGAAAATTCGTACACTACATCCTATTTATTGTAATATTTTATTGCGACATGTTTCGGTCTAAATAATCATCATCAGGCAATAAACGTCACTCTTTGTTTTATATAAAATATATATATATAAAACCGATGAGAGAAAATACTTAAATTTGATAATACCAATTAAAATACAAACGAACAACAAATAACACATTAAAATGCAAGTAAAAATTATCACGCCAATCAAATATAACTAAACGGAAAACGAACCAAGGGCCTACGTTAAATCGATTTTATATGTATGTATATATTTTATTTCGACAGATCATTTTATATAAAACGAAGATTGACGTTTATTGCCTGATGATGTTTATTTAGACCGAAACATATCGCAAAAACATATTCCAATAAATAAGATTTTGTATACGAATTTTCTGCCGTTTTCCAATTACATACACTAATCCTCTGGGACTTCATACATTATAAAATTTTGTGTTTAGTCTATTAAAGAAAGTAACATAAATATGAAAAAATTGAAATTACATCTCCTTGCAAACTTCAATCAATTTAATTAATGCAAAGCCCAATTGGAACAAAAATTTTCAATTATTAATTGAAGTGACTAACTAAAAATTAAAATTAATTTAATTTTATTATCTTATAACTCGCTCTCAGAGTTCGATATTAGTCCATGAAATATTTAATCAATTAAATATCGGATTAAAATGATCAATCGGGATTTAATAGAAATATAATTACATATTTAATTGTTAGTTGACAATTAAAATTGTAATTATTAGTTAATTAACCGTTAATGTTAATCTAAAACAGATTAAATTTGAGTTTCATTTTCATATGAGGTAAAAAAGTAAATCTTCAAATTAATAATATATGCCTATTTTTATAAGTACTATGAAACCATATTTTTTGCGTAAAATTTACAAATGGGGCAAACGATGACGTAAAATATTCTGATTCATTAAGCGCACGCGATCACATGAAACGTTCTAAAAACAAGCTTCTTTTGTTGCTAGTTAAACACACTCTTATTCTCCTTGCACGCTCCATTTTTAGTGTAGTGGGCAATCAAAAATTAAAAAAATTTAAAAATATAAAATTTACATAGCAAAATTATCATTCAGTCACAGGCCGTTGAATGAAGTAGCACAAATGCAATAAAATAAATAATACTGCGTTGCTACACACATAAAGAGATTTAACAATGACTTTACCCCTGTATTTTATACTATACCCCCTTACTATAATTGCAATAAATGAATGTATAAAAAATATAATTTCCAAAACACTTGTAGTTATCGAATAGCAGTATTGGATCCCTTATTTAAACCTCACTCGTGATTATTTATTCAGCTTGGTATTTATTACTTGTCCGTTTTCATACCGCCAAAAAATTAGACCACAAAGTATCATATAATACCTAATTAAAAAAGCAATTTGTCATGTATAACTTAATCATAAATACGTTGGTCTATTACAACATAAAAAAAAATTATGTATCACCAAAAACACAGCCGCATTTTAAAAGCACATAATATAGATATTTTTAAAAGATTTTAAAAAATTAAAAGTACATACCGCCAAATTGATCACCTACTTTAACACAATCTCGAAAATGTATTAAG
This sequence comes from Protaetia brevitarsis, assembly GCA_004143645.1. Lineage (NCBI taxonomy): Eukaryota > Metazoa > Arthropoda > Insecta > Coleoptera > Scarabaeidae > Protaetia > Protaetia brevitarsis. Next base: position 1,168,955 of record RXPK01000145.1, on the reverse strand, counting down.
CCAGCATAAATTCAGCACAACCACTACTTACGAATATAATTTAATAAGTGACAACCATAACGGGAAAGAAAGATACATTTACGTTTTCGTATCAGTTAAAGGATTAGTAGAGTTCGAGGTTGACGCAGGAGTACAAAAACTGCACGCTCTTTTTTGCGTCGGCTGCCTTGCTAGATTATAAGAAGGCTTTTTAATCCTAAATACTACCAAATATTTATTGGAAAATTTTGTTTCTTCCTTTCCATTTGTTATTTTAAGAAATTATATCTACTTTTATTTAGTATGCTTGCGGAAATGTGGTTTTAAAATAAAGTTTTAACTATTTATTTTTGTGATATCAAAACTATGCGATAACTAACTAACAATTTATTGCATTTATATAAAACCCAATTTAACATATCTTTTGTTACTATACTTGCTGTTGCACTGAAAAGGATGGTTGACTTAGTTTAAAGCACAAACCTATGTACCTATGTATGTACGTATGTGTAAACATCGGCGAACTCCGACGTTTTTTCTTTTGATCTTTTTTGCGATTTCCTTCTAATAGCTGCATAATATTTGTATATAATGGTTTTAACACACAGACATATATTATTTTAGTGGAATTAGAAATGCATTATCGTTGGTTTAACATGATTTACATAAATTTTAGTGGTAGTGCATTTGCACAATAAATACAAGTACTTTTTTGTTTAGTTACAAAATACATAATAAAATAATCGAAGCAATATTACTATATGCAAACATAAAATTTTGTAAATCGATTTTATATGTATATAATTTATTTCGACACATCATTTTATATAAAACGAAGATTGACGTTTATTGCCTGATGATGTTTATTTAGATCGAAACATATCGCAGTAAAATATTTGAATAAATAGGAATTTGTATAAGAATTTTCTTCCGTTTTCCAATTACATACACTAATCCTCTGGGACTTCATACATTATAAAATTTTCTGTTTAGCCTATTAAAAGAAGGTAACATAAACATGAAAAAAAATGAAATTACATCTCCTTGCAAACTTCAATCAAATTAATCAAGCGCAATTGGAATAAAAATTATAAATTATTAATTGAAGTGGCTAATTAAAAATTAAAATTAATTTAATTTTATTATCGAGAGAGTTCGATATTAGTCCATGAAAATTTCAAAATTTCAAAATTTCAAAATTTAAAAGTGATAATAAAGTGAAATAAAGTGATCTTTACAGCAAACATTACAATAAGGGAACAGCAGAATTGAAATTAATAACAAATTTTCGTTAATTAAATATGGTTGGCTTAAGATAGCGTTACAGAGAAAAGCGGAAATATTATATTTGATTTGTAAGTGTTCATTGTATTAGGCAAGTGGCCACTGAAGTTAGAAGGTTCACATTGCTTATATAATAAATATGAAATTTACATTTTCTTCCAAAAGTATTTACACCTTCAGTTACCACCGTAATCGTTATTATGTATATATTATTAAATTACACGTAAAAATATGCCAAAATGCCAATTAAATATTTACGAATGAAGCGTAGTTGATAATTTTACTTAAAAAAATTATAATTAAGTCACTCTCCATTCGATGAAAGTAGCACAGATAATGCAATATGCAATACAATAAATAATACTATGTACTATACGTATAAAAAGATTTAGCAATTACTTTACCCATATATTTTATATCATACCCTAACCAGAATATTACTTATTTTCGTCCTTAAGTATAGGCAACCGAAATTACCAATTAGTTTTGCACTTTTCCGTGGTGGACATAGTGCTAAAGGGTAGGCATCCAAATTTGACATATTTGCCTTATTGGTTAGGTTTTTACAATTATATAAACATTAATCATTAATTCTTATCAGCTGGTTAGCTTTGCTACAAATATAAAGCCGGTTTAGTTATTAGACACTAATTTTTACGAGAAGCAAATTTTACACTCATTAATTAACGAAAAATTACATCTGTCATACATATAGAAACAACCAAAATTAAAATGACTCATACACAGGTATTAAAAATTGGATAGTACGGATTAGTATTCAATTAACAATTACTATAACTAATAACTACGTTACACGAAATTTGGTACTGTTACAAAAATGTTCAACTTCTTTGGAAAACCAGACCCTAAAGGTAAGCAATATTGCCACAATATGAATAAATAAAACATTGTAATTTTTATATAGAGGAGCAAAGAAAAGTAGATAGGCAATTAAGAAAAGCTGGTAGAGACATTGAGAGAGACCGTAGAGAATTAGAAAGAGAAGAAAAAAAATTGGTATGTTGATTTACTAGTTAAATATTAATATACAATAACAAAACACAAATTATTTTACAGGAATTAGAAATTAAGAAATTAGCAAAAGAAGGGAATCAGGATGGTTGCCGCATATTAGCAAAGCAATTGATACAACTGCGAAAGCAGAAAACCCGAACATTCCAAGCCAATAGCAAAATTCAAGGAATTGGTTTTCAAAATAAAGCTATGCAAGCTGACGTAAAGTTAGCAAATGCGATGGGTGTTGCTGGCAAAACCATGGCCGATATGAATGCTATAATGAAACCCGAACAAGTGGCAGCTACTGTAAATGCTTTTGGCAAACAGTCTATGATGATGGATATGACTGAAGAAATGAGTAAGTAAATATAATTTACCCGACGTTTTAATATCAGCGTTACACAATTTTAGTTAATGATAGCTTGGATGATATTCTGAATGAATCTGGCGATGAACAAGAAACAGACAACATTATCACACAAGTATTAGATGAAATTGGTATTGAAATTAGTGGAAAAGTAAGTAAATTTTGGAATATATCTGTATATACATTAATTATTTGTATTGAATAGATATCGGAAGCTCCTATGCCAGATAAAGGGAAGCTTGGAGAAAGTTCAAAATCGAAACAGCTAACTGATGAGGATATTCTAGAACAATTATCCAAATTAAGGAGCTAAAACTGTAGTTGTTATGTATGGAACTGAATAGGGTATAAGTACAATTATTGATTTAGCTCGCTTAGTTTTTTTGCTACTATACATATATAGACTTTTACACTGTTATATTTATATCATGAAAGGCAAATGTTTGTTATATTCTGAATATATTTTGATTTGATTGATCCACATATTTAGTTGAAAACCCTACTTTTATGTCTTATGGAAACATTTGGAATAATTCTTCAGCAACATATCCAGGCCTAGGGATTTTGTTTTACATGAAGGGGAAAAGGGTTATTTATTTGATTTTTTCAAGAATATCTAGGAATATTTGATGGAAAAAAAAAATTAAATCAGAAATTTTAATTTTTTGTGCGTCACTACCGGAAATTTGAAATAACTGCTGATGTTTTCAGTTTTCGAAATATATATAGTTTACAGGTAGATATATAATGAATATATATTTATATTAATTACCATTAATTATTAGGCAAAGGTATAACACCTTTCATTTAAACAAATTGTAAATAACAGAACACTTGCTGGATAATGATAATTAAAACAGTGGTTAATGGCCAATTCTTTTTTGGTTACTTGAATTTTTCAGCTACCTTTTAATATTGGAGTAGTAGATGAAAATCCGAGTATATTAAAAAAAAGGTGTCAAACTGTGAAATCTAGACATTTCTGCATGAATAACATACTATACAAACATGCAACCTGTTATAAATAAAATTATATTACCCAGTGACAACTGAATTATTTTGAAAGTGGAAAGTAAATAAAAATAATGAAAGTTTAGAGACAACAATTTCTCCATATGTATTAAAGCATAACAGTAATCGAAAGAGTTTTTATAATTATTTTTATCATGATTAACTGTGTTCATTGAAGATAATTTATTTGATCAATTATATTTCTAAATTCTGTTTGATAGGTATGAGTCACCAAAACAACAAAATCAAACAAGATATATGACAAAATACGAAAGCGTAGTTGAAGTCACTAATTAAAATTATTAACGGGATCAGTTTTTAAATTACAGTTAACTGTTCTTGAATTCATAGATAACATGAAGAGGGAAATAATACAATTTTATGTCTGACAACTGTTAAACACTGTTCATTCATATCAAAACGTGTACAATACAATAGATATTTCTGGTGTTTGAAAAAAAAAATTTCATAAAAAAATAATTATATTTATTCAATCATATTACACTATATATTCTAGAATTTAATGCCAGAATAAATAAAAATTAATTTCCTAGTATTTTCTTAACAAACGTACATATTTAATTTTAATTAATTTAAAGAAATAATTAATACAAAATTAGAAATCAGTGCGGCAGTAAATTAGATAAAAATGACATATGTAAAAATAATATAAAAACTAAACAAAAGTTAAAGTATTTGGCTTATTAAAAGTGGTTATCCTATCGATAATGCTAAACTTCAACAATTATATAAGTATACTACTCACAATTTAAGAAGTATTTTATAAGACAATAAAGAATATATTGCAAATGTTAATTTTACCTGTTGTTACTAAAAATTTTCACAGCGATGTACTGATGAGCATACTTATTCTGATATAAATAATTCACTGAAAAATGGAATATAAAAATAAATGTTTTTTTGATGAATAAGATGAAATAATTCTGAGAGATTAAAATGTAGTGTGTTTTTTGACTTTAGAAATTCAGTGACTTAAAATCAATAATACATATTTAAAAATATCTGGCATGCAACAAATAAAAATATAAACTCTGTTCCTCCAAAAGGGCTTAACTTCAGCTAAATGACATACAACTTGGAGAAACAGAATTACAAAACAATTCATATAACAATTATAATAAAATATAATTAATCATATTTTTTTTAAAAAAATTACTATAGAAATATACAATATACTCTGTGGGCAATAAAACAATGTATAACTCAAAACTAACTTGTAAAATGTAGAAGTACAAAATCAAAAATTACCATAAAACAATAAATATATAAAGTACGAATTGCATTTAAAATGATAAGCTATCCAAACAGTGACGATATAAGATTATGACTGCTTTGCTTGATTGTGCAAGCACTATTCTCCGTTAAAATTCCTTTAGAATGTTCACCCTCCTCCCCATACAAAATTTTCAACGATTCGCAAATGTTCTGCTGACTAGTTCCATTTTGAACATCTTTATTAATTTCATGAATTGTTTTTACTCTTAATTGACTAGAATATTGGCTATCGCACGAGAATAGCTTGGATAAATTTAGTATTGAGAATGTTTCATCAGTTGCATCTCTATCCAGAGCGTCGCTACAGCTAATTTGATCACCGAACAATGATTCAAGTAATTTTCCACTATTGTGTCCTTTTTTATCGTTGTTATCTTCACTTCGTTGATCTTTAATTTCATTACTCGCCCGTACTAATGTTTGTGACGTAAATTTGCCTTCGATGACTGACAAAAGAATACTTCCATCTTCATCATCGATCGTTTGATCATTGTGAATATTGGTAGCTGAATCTGAACGTTGATTTTGTGGTTTCCCACGAAAGTCTTCACAACCAATTTCCCGAAGAACATCATCAGAATTAGGAACCTCTTCTCCCTTTGTTTTATTAGAGTTGACGTCATTGTTAATGTCTACGTGTTCAATGGTACTCACAGCAATATCTTTCTTTTGTTGACAGTTTTCGAGATGAACTTCTGTTTGTGTTTCTTTAGTAATCATTGTAACTCTTGTAGGAGTTGTACTAGAAAAATCTCCATCTCCCAAATTAATCTTTTTAAATTTGTTATGACTCTGAATGACTTTATTTGTATGAGTATGACACGGTACTTTTTTGGTTGGTAATTCGGGATATTTTGCAAGATTAGACGATAATTTTGAAGAACTTCCGTTAACGTTTAATTTTTTTGATATTTGTGGATTATCAACCAATTTTCGTTTGCATCTAAACACTTCTTCTAATGAAGTAATATTAATACTGTCTGCATTACTAGAAATTTCTTGTTTTGTATTAGTATTAATATCAACATTTTTTCTAGTAATTGTTTCTTCTTTTTCGGGCATTTTTGACGAGATATTAACTGACTTCTTTTTCATTGTTAAAATATCTTCAAGTGATGGGAAAAAATGATTTTGCTCTCCACTTTTTGATAGGGTATCTTCGCTAATGTTGTGATTAATATGACTATTATTAATTTTTAAATTTTCCATTCCACTCAATATTTTATTTCTTTCATTTTTATCGCCCAATTCAAATGATTTCGCCTTTGCAATCTTATTCTTTAAAAATACTGGTTGAAAAACGACTTCTGGAGCAATAATCTTTTTCGGCGATACTACAGTTTCCTTGGCATTCATTATCGCAGAATAATTTAAATCGCTTACGTCCCGCAATTTCTTACTTTCTTTAATATTATTTGTGCTTTCTGCCGAAGTACTCGCACCCATGCATCCAGCAATTTTGGTTCTCTGTTCATGGCATACCTCTTTTCCACTTTCGCTTTCTTGTTGCACTTTATTTTTCTTTAATTTTAATTTGTTTCTTTTCAAATCTTTACGTTTATGTTTTCTAAGTACCCTTCGGGATGCATTATTTGGAACATTATTTGTATTTGCTGAAGCATCCGCACCTGAACATCCCACAATTTGTGTACTTTGTTCATGGTACACCTTATCATAGTTTTCACTTTCCTGTTCTTCATTCTTCTTGAATTTTGGCGTAGTATTTTTGGAATCATCAACTTTATGCTTTCTAAGCTTCATTGATGATTTATGAGTTGGAAAATTATCTGCAGTATCTGCTGAAGTATTAGCATCTATACATTCAATAATTTGTGTAGTTTGTTCATGGTACACCTTATCATAGTTTTCGCTTTCTTGTGCCTCATGTTTCTTTAATTTTGATTTAGTACCTTTGGAACCATTAGCTTTGCGTTTTCTATGTGGCCTCGGTGATTTATTAGATGGGAAATTGTTCTTTTTAGCCCAATCATTTAAAATGTTTTCCAAGTCCTATCAAAATAATACGTGAAAATTATAAAATGCGATTTTTAAGCTCAAAAAATGTATTATACCTCTGTTTCTGTTTTCTCTCTTTCAATATGGAAATCTCCTGCATTACTGCAGTATATGTACCAAATATCACCATACGGGTTTCGTAAGTTTTCGAAATGATCACGATCAAAGCTAAAAAATAATTGGTTAATATTTTAATTTGGAATCTGAGTATTGGAAATGTAAATAAATAGCAACACGCTAGTTCAATATCCAATCACGTGACAAAAACGTTCTATGGGAATTGAAATAATAGACTAAACAAGTCAAAATTTATTGTTAACTCAATGTTGATTAATATTAGCACAAACCATACTAAAAAATGTTGATGTAACATTAAAAAACAGGAATTGAAATTTACTGTTAAAATATTGATGTAACATTAAAAAACAGGAATTACAATTTACTGTTACATTATGTTACAGTTATACCGAGAAATGATGTATAATAGCATGCGAACTTATGTCTAATAAGATTTTACGTTGAACGGATTGAATATTATTGAACCTGCCCTTTGTTACATATACTTCCACGATTTTCCACGGAACTTAATCCGAGCATGCAAAACAGTAGTTATAACAATAGTATCTACTTAATTTGAAAGAAGATAGGTATAGGAACTATTATAACAAATCGATGTAGAATTTAATTATGCACCCAGCAATATAAAGATATACTGGGTGTTCTATTTGTAAAAATGTTACAACTTTCGAAATTCTTTGATATGTCACTAATTTTTAGGCATTCTGTACGATACGACGAACTTTTTACCACGTTTTCATGAAACAATGTTAGTACTTCGTAGTGTTAAAATGAGAGATCTCTAGCACTTAAAGCAAGTGTAAATTAATCAATTACTTATACAAGAGTGTAAAGGTCAAAATTTTCATAAAAATCGTAATATCTTGGAAACAATTAAAAGTAGGTGTAGGAAAACCTAGTTATAATCGTCATAGAATTTTATGCTGACGTCAAAAAAGCAATAATACTTAGGATGTTCCATTTAATATAACAAAATTCATGGCGACTTACGACTAATTGAAAATGTGAGAAACCTCAAAATATTTTAACAAGAAAGTATCACGCAATTGCAAGCCTCAAATTTTAAAAATGAACGTTTTGATTAAGACCAAAAACTTTTTACTGTAGAAAAAAAAATCATTGTTAAATGGTTACATTTACCTTTCAAAATCGTTTAGTTTACCAAATAAGCCAGGATTTGTCCAATTTAAAATGTGCCACAATGTTTTATAATCCCGATCAACCTATAAAGAGCTAAAAATAATATTTCTGTTGAAACCAGTTTTTAATATCAAACGTATTACCATAAAGTTTCTTGTAGTAAGTGCCACGTTAAATTCCCTTCTAATCTTTTAAACAGTCTCTTTGTGGCAATTTTGTCAAAATCCTCGATCACTACAAATGAAAATCGATTCTCTTCGTATGGTTGTAGCAACTTTATATTCATTTGTGGTACTAATATGATTGAGAAAAAGGTACTCTCTAGAATTTCTTTATGATCTGCAACAGATTCCAAAACAAATTAGACTTCTATGTAGATTTAGTGAAGAGCTGTCTAACTGATAGGTAACAAAGATTTGTAAAAATAAGAGAATGTGAAAGTTATTACAACGAGTAACTAACTAGGTGTTCCTCAAGAAACTATATTTGGTCCGTTGTTGTATATACTTTATGCTATCAACCTTTCGTTGGATATGAAACAGAATACAATACTAATATATTATATACTAATGACATTCTGATAATTTGCGACAAAGATTATTATTTAACTAACATATCATTATAGTCAATGGTAATCGTATAAAGCAAGTTAATTCCACAAAATTTTTAGGATTAACGACTGATTCTAGGGGTAGCAGGAAAAAGTACATTGATGCACTAAGTAGTAAGCTAGCTAAGGATTGTTGTTTTATCTCGACTTAAAAACAATGTGAGTTTTGACATGCTGACAATGTATTATTTTTCCTATTTTCTGTAGTTCTTAATTACTTATTTAAAACCTATTCCTTTACATTAAAATATTTCAAAATAAAAGCCCTCAACTAATTTTAGCCTGATATTTATACATATGCAGTCATAACAATGTCTGGGTCTGGGTCAGTGATTGATCTTCGTTCCCCCTACAAAAATTTCCGGTTTTGAGTATATGAAAGGTGGCAACCCTAAATATAATATAAATAAACATAAATTCTTATAATTATTATTATACTGCTAATATCAAGTGGTCTCCAGTAAGGGATAAAATCAACATGCAGCTGATAGGTTGGTCCTAAATAGATGAACTTTAAATACATGCAAGATAGCCTACATGACTACAAGTAATTACAAAGATAGTGTATTAAGAATAAACACAAAAATTAAGAATCAACAAACAAGTATAGCAATCAGTCATAAGTACTACATATTAACTACAAAATCAACACAAACAAATATTCAATAAAAAAACTTCATTATGAGCAATACATGAACTTTTAATATTATTTCTAACTTATGTAGTAAATACTCCTTGTAAACATATACACTTTCTAGAGATTTTATAAATTCTAATTTTTAGTTTCAAGCAATATATTTTTTGTGAGACTTAAATAATAAAATGTACTTACTTTTATTGCTTAATAATGAAACATTCCCTAATTGGGCCAAATGATAGTGCCATAAAACAACATTATCATCAGCGACAATGATTAACAATGGTAATTTAACCTTATTCGCATCAATGAATGCTTGCCAGAGTGCTTGAAATGCAAGTGGTATGTTGATACCTTCATCATAATTTATTACGACTCCAGAAAACTAAAATGTGCCAATAATTAAACTATTAGAAATACTATAATATGTCTCGAACTTACCTTTTTTTGTAAGCATCTATATACGCTTCGTACAATGGAGATATGATGCGATTTCAATTTATTCACAATATGTCCTGGCACAATAACTTTTTCACTAGCATCCCAATGTGATAGATATAAATTCGCCATGATCTAAAAGTAAACCGACTGTTTTAATCATGCTACCCATAATATAGATAAAAAGATAAGGCACTATTTAGACATACCTAGTTAAGCAAGTCTCACAGTTTGTACTAAGATTACGATAACGTATACTAATTTAACGTACAAAATAAATACAAACAATGAAAAACTGCTTATAAAATCGTTACATTCCAAGCAGACTAATCCATACATGTTTATACACGTTCGACATAACTTATAAGTACCTAATGATATATTTACGTTTTTCTTTTGGTGCCGTTTTATAGTAATACGTTAATTTAGCATGTTAGGCCGATGATAAATGAACATATCTCTGCTTGCATACATTAAAAACAAAATAAAATAAATTACTGGTGTTATCGCGTATTCTTCTTTAGGATTTAAATGTCAATTGACTCAATTGACATCTACAATTGACAACATAGATTCTAGTTACATTTTATTTGGTTATTTTTATTTTTATTTTTTTACAAATAAAAGTTCATAAATTAAATTTTCTAATACTTGTATTAAAGAAAGAATTATATTTACGGCAACTTAATAATTACGGCTTAATTAGCACTAATAACTATCGATTAAAATTTAAAATACACATTTGAACCACGCACATATTTTCCCAACAGTAATGTTCGGGTGTTGGCGGCAGTGCTAATGTAGTAACTTCTATTACTACGGGTGTGGTATGACAGATGTGATGTAAAATGTCTTGTTTTCGTAGCTGAACTTTGCGTAGAGCAACAGACTTTTAATATTAAAACTAGATTTCCTCAACATCCAAGGCATTAAGGTAAAATCTAAACATTTTAATTTATAATTCCGTCAATCACTAACACAAATATGGCTGATGATTTACAAAATTACAAGCTACAACTGCAACAAGTCGAAGCGGCGCTGCTATCGGACCCCGCAACA
>RXPK01000145.1:1109922-1157623 GCA_004143645.1 Protaetia brevitarsis | reverse complement strand
AAAAGGTGAATAATAATATTGTGAAAAAATTAACATTCCATCAGCAACTAATGCTTGAAAATATATTAAATAGATTTTAGAAACCGGTTTAGGATGTGGTACTCGAAACAAGGTGTCCGTATCATCGATTAGGGAAAAGAACAATCTCGAGATAATCCTTAAAACCAATACAAGAACTATTATTCACCAGCGCTCGCGCCACCACCGACCACAAAACACTTGAGAGAATTTCATATTTTATCCCCTGTTTTATTCGTCCCCACGGTTGCCCACGCCAGATATATTTCTTGTGAGGGTTGTATTGTTTACCGTTGCCAAGAACTGCCATACTTAAAACCTCTTCCCCGCGTATACGCATCGCGTTTCCCCCACTTCATTAGCCGTTGCGCGGGAAACTCCGTTTTCTTGCACGCTAATATAATACTCTGAATACATAAAGAATGTCCCAAAAAGTAGGATAATTCCAATGTCTTTGTATGAAGTAGCTGCAAAGCAGTGTAAAATATAATTTTACAAGAAACGCTCTTGAAAAGCGTTGAATTCAGATTTGTGATAGGTTGTAGTGACTTTCAGCTTGCATAGTATATTTTTTTAATCAACGAAGTTTGACTGATTGTGAGATAAACATTTCATCGAAATGATTATTTTTTGTTATATCTATAATTAGAAGAAGAAATATGTAGATATTTCGCCAAGCTAAGCAAGAACTCTCTTATAGCAGATACTGTGAAATATGTGAACATTCTAGTAAAACTGTGCAGATTGCCCAGAAGTAAATTAGGCAAGGAGAGATAGGAGCATCTCCACAGTACACTTTCACAGCATTATGAATCGAAAAAGTTGAGACCTTCAGGTTTTCGGAATCTATCTATAGAGGTGTAACAAAATATCATGTAATAAAATAATTGTAATACCTTAAATCCATAAGCAATCGAAAGATATAATGAACAGGGTCTATTCTAGCCATTAATGAAAAAAAATTGTTGTAATGTCTTGAACCAGGAAACGTTTCCAAAACGCGCCGAGTATTTGACTTTATTGCCCCTGTAATTGCGCGGTTAACGTCGTGGAAGCATGAGTCGAAACACCGTCAATATATATACTTCGTCGCTTGATAATTTCGTACAATGGTACACGAAGAATACTTATTATAAGCCATACTAGACTGAAAAGCTATGTATGACATTATAAAAAACTATAACTGTTTTATTTCAAGCTTACCTGGTGTCTTTATAAATAATGTTTCGGAAATTTTCATTGTTCGGGATGTTATGCTTTGGTAATATGTTATCTCCTTCGTCTGAAGTGGTTCTGAGCTTAAATTGGGCGGTGGTGGTGTTAGATAATAATCGTGGCCAAATAACTGTTACAAATTTAAAATGAGCGTTCTCCTGTGATACGACAGGGACGTGTTACATTTGCTGCTTCTTACAATTTTACGCCACACTTTCCGAATAATTCCACAAATTTAACCTAGATCGGTTTCGAATCAACCTATAGTATGAAACACACTTACCGGACGACCTTTGCGATTTTCTACAAAATATCCTGGAGAATCGATAACCATTGAAGCCCTTGACAGTTTGTTGAGCCCAATTGGCCCGGTGCTTTACTGAGACCACACAGTGTACTAAGACCGTCTAGGTATTCAGGTGATTTCATTTATTATTTCCCACCAAAAATTATTATTATTAATTAGTTTTGATTCAATTTTAAACAGTAAAAGTATATTTTTATATATGTGCTTGCGATCGGTTTATTTTGATGTTAAGTTTGTAAGAATCGCCAGTCAATGTCTGATTGTTGAGAATTTTTCTCAACGAGTACTAAAGTTGCAAGTGGATACTATAAAAACTCGGAGGAATGCATCTATACTTCAGACGATGTTTATGTATGCTATTTTCTCCTCTTTAGAGAGTTATAAAACATGGCAGTTAAAATGCATGCAAAGTGTAATACACCCATGCATGCAATGCCGTCAACGGTTATGTAAAAAATCGATTAGCACAGTTTGAACATCGCACCAACTTTGGTTTCTCAAACTAAACTTTCCGCGTCTATTACACTGTTCCTTTTTCCTAGTTCCTTGTACGGCATGTTGTCCTTTAATCATTTCTTCATCTATCCCTTTTATCATAAATAAATGCAGTGTCTAATTTGCTTTAATCATTGCAATAATTGACTTGGTTATCTTGGCAAAATATACATTATGCCATTTCTTTGTTAACCGCAAAAAGAATTCGCTTTTAAAAAAAAAACTTGCTAAATGCCTCTTTCACACTTACACTAAATATTCAAGTGCGGTTTTTAAAAATCAAATTTAAGAGTATTAGTTTTTGTTTCACCTGTCAAAAATAATACACATGACATAACGATTAATTTGCACAAATGGGTTTACATTTTTAAGTGTGCCCTTGAGAACAGTGTACAAAGTGTTTACACTCGTATCAGTCAATGCCAAGTGCCAGAGTTTGTTTTAGGGGGGTTTAATTAAGATTGAATTACATTTTTAGCTCTTGCGTTAACTATGTTATTTTCTCTTAAAGAAAAATAAACAGTTATCTAAGGTACCAATTTTTTTTAGACCATCATTTAAGTATTTTGACCATCTAATAAAAGCAGCAAAAAAATGGAGTGGTCATTTAAAAAAAAAGTAATGATGGCTTCATTGTGAAAAAATACATGACGTCATAAGTAGAATTTTTATGCCATAAAGTGCCTAATTAATAAATAAAATTGACTTTCCTGAACATTTTGCTTGATAACATTAAGTAACGCAATTATGAATTTTGTTCTTTGCTTTATTACCACAATATATAAATACCTATCTGTTTATTTTTGTACGATATACATGCATGACATAACATAGAACTGTATGATTTACCCTCGTTTTAAATTAGGTGTCACGAACAAGTATTTTTCAAACAAATATTGAAAATTAAAAAAAAAGTGATTGTTTGAAAATCCTGTAAGATATCTAATTTTAAGTACGTTTAAATGGTAAAAAATTTCGCTAAAATATCTCCGTATGCGGTAATTGTCTTTAAAGGTTTGTATTGACAGCATTAAGTCATAGTACTACGAACGAGTGCGCCGGCGATGATACATATATTTGAATGCGCCATGTTAGAATAGGCATTTTTGCCATAGATCTGTTTTGTCATATATCTAGATAATACAGTCCTCTATTCTTTGTTAATTCAATGGCTTTGTGATATTTACTGAATATTTAGGTTGCACGTACTACAGGTTATTGTTATCTTTTTGGATTAAAAAGTCGTCAAATAGTGCTTCCAAAAAAGAAAACAGATTGACTTAGCCTTAGTAGATGAATGAATGCAGGATGGATGTGACAATCGATCTCGTCTTCGCTATAGCTTATGCTTGATAGATTTATTAACCAATTTCCGATGTTAGAGTACCTAGCATTATTATTAATATAATTGAATTTTTAACATTTTTTTTTGGTATATGATAGAGAAATTTTAAAAGATTTTAAAAAATATTTAACATGTAATGTATTAGTTTACGTTTCGTATCACTTTTTTCCCTTTCCAATATATTCATTAAAGTATTATGCCTTTATTATTATTATTTATAAGTTCTTTTATTTCAATAAACATTAATTTATTCTTTATGAAATTTAAAAATCTTTACATTTAACACAAGCACAAAATTTGTATTAATTTATAAAAAAAAAATGTCAAAATTTAATAGTCAAAAAATTATATGTATTTCATTGTAGAGCATTCTGCCTTATGGATATATTGAGCAAAAATGAAGATCTGAAAGGTAAACTATAAAATTTATGTAAAGACATTTTGTAAAGTCTTTTAATGGCTGCTACCGTTATCAAAAAAAAAATAAAACAACAAAAAGCTTATATAAAAATTTTTCCATATTATCGCAAACATGATCGTTATACAAAGTTGCTTTAAATGCAACAGCCTGTATACTTGCATTGCCATGTTTATAGAAGAACTTTTCTATATGAAGTAACTTTTACGATTAAACTTTACTTCTACGTTTTTGCATATATCTGTTGATATGTTTATAACAAAAACATCAACAACAAGACAAAGTGTTAACGGCATGTATTGAAAAAGAAGTCAAATTGACTCTTAGATTTAATAGTGCTTCTTAAAACCTAAACTGCTAAAATCATAATGTTTTGAGACAGCATCTATATTATCCGGAGACACGTATTAATATGGGCATGTTTCGATTTTTTGTAGCCCATAAATTCGGGGTTCCAATGGATGAGGTAGAAGAGGAGTGGATGCGTATCGCGCGCGTAGGCACTTTGCCTAATCGATCATCCGTACAATGTTGCCGCTGGAAATGTTCTTCCGCCCTCTGTGTCAAAATCGCGCCAGGAATATATTAACATGTTTTATGTGATACTTTGTGCGATTCGGGGTCTTATAGGCTTTTATAGGCGAAAGTTTGCCTTCACCAAGTAATATTTTTCGCTAGCTATAAATTTTAGAAAGGATACCCAGTTAGAATGCTATACAAGCGGATTGTCCAGGAGAACCGCTGCTTTACCAAAATTTATTTTTCGTTGTTGAAGTACATGTGTTCGACACACATCGATAATTTTTTTAGAAAAAAAAATAATATTTTTTTATAAGTATGGTTGATTCATTTTCGATCCCCACCCTTGACATTTCGTTTATTATGAAAGACAGACGGTAGGTTTAAAGATAAATTTAAAACTATCGTCTATCTTCAATAATAAGAGAGATCATCCCTATGGTGAAGAACGAAAATGAATCAGCCTGTATATATTTATTTCCAATTTTATTACATCATCCAAGTGCATACTTCTGGATATGTTCTGAAATACTAGAGTCTAATGGTAAGTAAAACTTGCAAAACAAAAAAGATGCAAACTGGAGTGGTGTTTACACATGTGAAATTCCTGTAAATAATCATCCGATGTAGTCCATAAAGATTAATTAAGACTTGTTGAAACATAGCCTGGGCGCATATTTTATTTCTGTTCTGTCATAAATCCGTCTTCGGTATCCAAGCATTAAACTGCTTCAAACGGAATCTCTAAGAATATAATTTACCCCCAGGGATAACTTATACATTATGCTATCGATCATACGGTCGAGCTGGAATCTCATATAGGTATTCTTTATTCACCGAATATTAATAATAAAAAACTCCGCAACTTTGATACAGTATTATGTCTGTATATACACGTATCCCAATTCTATGATAGCGAGTTTTGTGGATATTTGGCTTTAAAATAAAGCTATATTTTCAGATCATTAATGACGTTTAATACGGAATTACTTGCAAACATATATCTTAATGGTGTTTGAGACGACAGAGAGATATGGTAAAATATTAAAATGTAAATATAAAATAATTAACCCACCGAGAAACCAACAGTATTTTTTATTTGTATATTGTATACCATTTGCTAGGTCAATATTGATTTTATTTTGCGTCTACATGCAACTGCACAAAATATAGGGTGTTATTGACCTAACTCTATGTGCTGTGGAAATATCAGTCCCACATGTGTACTATTTTGTAAACAAGTGTGTGCGCAGTACGGCGCTCTCGGGTATACACGAAAAATGAAGCTTTTATCGATCGCCGGCACGATATTTATTGAGGTATTGTGGTTAGAATGTAGGCGAATGTTAATTCTAACATTGTAGAAATCGGTTGTGGCAACGAATAAAAAAAATTTAATTGTCGATTACCAAATTACGACCGGACAATGTTAAATTTAATCATCCGATGGTTATTCCCCGTTAAAAATGAAACTTCTCCCGTCAAAGTGCTCCCAACGAATAATTCCTGCGCCAGATAGATATTACTTAACCGGGATAATCGTGGTCGTTTAGTTTTAATGTTTCATTAAGGGAAAATTGGAGTGAAACACGAACGCGAACGCCAGAGTAATTAAAGGTAGTAATAGAGCGCTGTTGAAAGTTAAGATACATGTATAACTTGAGGGATATTCCAGTAATTATTCTATTGTGGTAATTAAGAGATGGGAATTCTTTAACGACTGCTACAGATACTTACACAATTGTAGTACATATATACTTTAAAGAATGCTGTTTATAAGTGTACTGAATACCTACCTACACGCCTAAATAATATATTTAATTTCAGCATCATTAATTCTACTTTACCTACTCTAACTATGTTAAGTGGGTTAGATCGAACACACATTAATTTTTCACTAGAATATAATATCCAACTAATAAACATTTAATATTCTGACGCCTATTATATATATATTTATTCCATAGTTAGATAAATAGAACACGTAAACATCAATAAACATAATAATATTCTACATAACATTCACAGCAAAGCTGTAATGGTATTGAGAGAAATAAAAAGGTTATTTTAAAAGGTGCCAATATAAATATTAGCATGCTACTATTAATTATGAAACTAATGGGTACCAACAGTTTTTTTTAAGAAGTAAGAAGTAACCAAAACTTCACCAGCGAAATGTCTCAGATTAAAATAACATTTTAAAAAGTAAATCTAACATTAAAGTTTATTATTTGTGTTAAAGAAAACGTGCACGCCAGTTTGAACAAATTTCCATGCGGTTTTCGAAAATCTTAATTTAAATAAAATTTTCCAACGATAATAAATAATAGTAGAGGATCGTTTAGTTGTTGTTTATTGTGTTTTTAAATCAGAGCTTATGCTTTGGTAAATTCTATTCTCCGGAGCTTTGAACATGAGCTGCGCTTTTTACCAAAAAAATTAAGAAAACAAGCACCTTACCAAATTTAATGTTGGCAGAATG
Organism: Protaetia brevitarsis; assembly: GCA_004143645.1. NCBI lineage: Eukaryota > Metazoa > Arthropoda > Insecta > Coleoptera > Scarabaeidae > Protaetia > Protaetia brevitarsis. The sequence continues at coordinate 1,150,824 of RXPK01000145.1, read as the reverse complement.
CCCAAGTATAGAGCATGAGATGCAAAAGGAGCCATATAATAATTGCTTCTAGGGATTAAAAATTTGTATAATAATATACATGAATGTCCTTTTCAGCTTACATTTGCCCAAAAGAAAGGAGATTTCAAATTCTCTCTACTCGTTGAATTTCGATTGCCAACTTGAGAAAAGAACCGATAACACGGTTTTGATATGAAAACGCCATTAACATCTCAAATTTCTTTTTCTTCGTTTTTCACGTGGTTTATACTACCTAACTAATAAATATTTAAAATAATAAATTAATGCTGAATTTAAGACGTGAATGCGTTTCATCATTGAACATTTTGTATTTTTCTTCCTCAAAATTCCAGTTTCCTTACAGCAGTTATTGAATGCATTCAGTTAATGATTGAAATATTTCCTAAAATCTAAATTTTTCAATGTTTCTCTTTTTTTATAAACAGAAAAGGTGATTTGGCTTCCATATAATAAAATTAATATTTTGTTTTTTTTTAGATATGAAAAAAAAAGACTTTTAAATAAAATATTAATCGTTTCGTGTGCAAAAAGTATGAATAAAGCACTTCCCCAGCAAAAAAACAGAGGTGACGAAAAGTTACAAAAAATATTTTCTTACTATTAATATCATTCTAAGATAAATATATACAGAACTGGCCCACTGACAACCACGACGAATTAGACCCAACAATCGCCTGATGGTGCATGGTCATTGGAGCGGTTATAAGCCGGTTCTTGGCGCGTTTCTAAAAAACCTTGGTAATAAGAAAAATATTTATGTTAAGTCGGCTTCACATAGTCATATTACGCCATACTAACAATGATAAAAAATTACTTGGAAAACACCTTTTTTGAAAAACCCATGACATGTACACACTCATAACACTTGCGGAAATGGAGTGTGCTAAGCCGTAACACCCATGAAGCGTGCATTTTTCCATTTTTTCAACCTAATTAAGAAAAGTTAAAATGTTATAGTCTCTCCCTAGATATAACGATTTGATTAATGAGCATTACCGGAGATTATCCACTATCCTCTACAGCAGGTTTAGCCCCTCCATAGATATTTGACGATTTGACTTATTCACTGACACTCGAACTTCAGAAAAGAAATGATTATGCCGCAGCAGGATAATCCTGGTAAACATCATTAATAAAATCGCCATGTCTGTGGACAGACTATACTAAACGCGACGATCTAAGTCGCCCAATCTCCATTCAAAATAAGTATTTATATATTGTGGAATTATTGTTTGAACTTTATTTACATACGATATGTTTTCTTTATGACAACTCTGCGCTACTTGTATCACCGGATTGGCACGGATACTGTAATGTGATGCTGTGTAATTACATAAAAGGAGATGTATTTTTACTTAAGAAGTGGCGTAAAAACCGACGACTATATTAATTCTATATTAATATGTCATTTGAGAGGGGGAATGTGGCTTTGTATACTTTCGTTCCTATTTTTGCACTTACTGCTCAGCTCTGTCAAGGAACCTTTTGGGTCCTTGTGAGCACTAATCTACACAACACCGAACAGCGTCATCTATGCAACAATTGATAGGTAAACTCATTGTATTCTATTTTACCACAAAACATTTATGGCGGTTTATATCTGTGTTGATTTTTAAAGTTACTTTTCTATTCGATAGCTTTTTTTTATAAAATTAAGCCAGTAAACTTTGCTTTGGCTTATTGTATCTGTCTACCTTCAATATGACTCTTTCATATTTTTTAATTTGCTCTTGCATTTGCTTTATTTTTTTTTGCGGCCAACAATGTCAATGATTTTCCTGTAACCAAATGCATTTATTTAATTTCTACCATAAGTCATTCTTGAACTCAGACTTCCATTGCACCTCTTCATTCACGATTTTAATTATTTCTAAATTGTGGCTACAAATGCATCTGATAGATCGTGCTCTAAAATACATTGATATGTGTCTGCTATGTTGCTTTGCCACGCGCAGTATTTTCGAAACGTATGATGGAAGGAAGCAAAGATCCCCATAGTGATGAAGAAGGAGCACCGTGTTACTGTTGTTTATGACAGCGTCGCTAGCGAAACGAATGTCCACTGTAATGAAGTTTGTGGTTAGGTGTTTTAAAGCTATTAATGCCACATTTTGATTAGTTTTGGTTGTGTTTCGATATCATTGGTCAATAACCTTATTTCTGTCTTCTCTCTTCGGCAAGAATTTTTTTGCCAGCCCGAATACCATTAAATCTTCTTTCAATTACCTAGTATCGCTATGCAAATTTCCGTCGTTAATGAGACTACGGACAACCATTACGGCGCTGAAACTCCGGCTAAAAAATTAGCGGGTGGGTACCAGACAAGCTGTATACCAATTTGCCGGGGACCTAACAAGGGATTAAATTTTAAGAAATTCCCAGTCGCTAATTAGGATGTATTTTAACGAAGGGGTGGTGGCGCTAGTGGCACACGGAACAGGAATGAGTAGTGAGGCGACGACAACAGCGACGGCGACGCCGCCGACGACAACGACGTTGCGGTAGCGCCAACGGTGCCAAAGTGCAGGGAAAATCGGCCGTAGGGCGAGTGGAAGAAAGAGCGAGAGAGACGAGGACAATTACGGTTTTCCGTAAGAACGAGCCGACGTCCTGGCACACCACGATAAATACGTCTGCGTTCATTTGTCTTACGAAATTATCACGCCCTCGCGTATGACTAAATATGTCTCTTTGGTGTCTCTTTGCGCGAATATCGTTCCGTTAATCGGATTTTAGGCCGCGTGGGCTCCTACGTCGCCGCGTACTGTCGTCCCTTTTGGCACGTTGACGTACTATTATTGTCATTAGTGTTATTTATGCGGCCATCCGATGATCCCGCACCTTGAATAATTTTGTTTAATCCGAATTTATAAGCACGACGTGACGAGGAAGGAATAAAGACTGCTATTTTGGAGCGGCCACGAAATACGTGCGAAAATAACAGTTAAGACGTAATATTCATGACGACTTTGCACAATATAAATAAACTTTACCAGCTTCAATATGTCATGAGGGGCCTTCAGTGAATTTGCGAAACAAAGGTGATCGTTAAAACTAAACTTTTTTCAAATTTTGGCTACGTAACCAATTATTTTACTTACAAACAGTGCCTTAATTTAAGTAAATACTTCGTAAACTTCCGTTGTCGTTGCCCATGTTATACACTGCTTCGTTTTCGAGTTAAAACCGTGCTGTAGAACTACATCTGGTAGACGTTTTGTCCTCAACCGTACGACACACTTGAAGAAAGCTTAAGCGAACGAGAGAGAAGATGTTGGGTTCCTTCCATTACAAGGAGCCGCTATTTTTTTTTGCTCAGACTTGAATCGTTGGAGTATTTTTTCTTAAAGTCTGAATGTCGCCATTGTGGTTGCTGTTGACTGTTGACCTCAAAATTTCCAATATGGGTTGAATTAGGGTTGGGATGGCCATAAAGACCTATTTGTACATTGTAATCCCATTTATGCTAGAAGTTGCTCTCTAACTCTCAGCCTTCTTAATTAGGCCTATCATCTTAGAGAGTGGCTCCTTTAGGTAACTATTTACTGTGAGGTTCTTTGCGCCCAGTACTAAACCTTCTCTCCATTGGACCATCGCAGCAACACAGAATATGAGCTCCTTTCTGCTCTTGGCAGAATCCGCAAATACAGTCGCCTGTTAAGCCTGCATTTATTTTATAATAATTGGTCAACAGACCTTCCCATCAGTTTGGCAGTCTTCTCCTATCTTCACTAACAATTAGTAGATCTTTAGCATATTTAGGCCTTCATTCTCTCTAAGAATTGGTTTGTTTGTCTTTCTCCTGGTGATTTGTGACATCACTCTTTGTACATGTTATGTATCCATTCGTTGAAGGACGTTCTAACTGGCGATTTGGCAATATCGACCAGTTTCAACGAATGATCCTGCCCGTGAGTCAAGGTACCCAAACCAATGTTAACTTTTTTCGTATATCCATCACATTGAGGGCGCTTACACTGTGCTATGCCACCCAATTAGAATGACTACTGTAATTAGCAATAATGTATAAGTAAAGGGGATTATTTTAAGGGATAAAAATAATGCAAATATTATTACATTTGAAATTTAAAATGCTAGAGGATTAAAATTTATTGGAATATATTCATATGTTCCTCCAGAGAGATGACAGACAGGGGAATTTGGAAATAATCGCATTCTTAGTAATGTAGTAAATGAATTAGAGTCTATTAGAAGAAATAATTTGTTAATTGCGATGGACGCTAATAATAAACATCAGTTATAGGGTAGCCCCATAAAGATAGACGTGGGTGGATTTTAGAGGAATTAATTAATAATAAAAGCCTAATTGTTTTAATAATGACGAAACGATTTTTGTAGGGTAGTAGTAATTTTATAATATAACAATTGCGCATATATATAACAAAGATTATAGGCGCCAGAGTATTGGTTTTAAAAAAGCTAATTAGGAATCTTTTACGGAAACTATTATTAGAGAGGTTTAGATAGGAAATTAGACAACAGTATTAGATGGAGAAATTGAAAGTATAATGATGGGGTTGCTGGCGCTTGTGAGCAGTCCATGTCGCGTAAAATTAGTTTTAGAAATTTGATACCCTAGTGAACCTCTGAACTAAGTAAGTTAAGGAGTGTTTAAAAGGTTAACAGATTAAGCCGGGAATTTCAAAGATGAAATGATGTAGGAGTTAGGCGCGATCGTGTAACTATAAATAGATCAAAGTATAGAGAGTATAAAACGTTAAATCATACCATTAAAGAAAATAAATGGTGCAAATTTTGGACTGGGTCACGAGAAAGTAACCATGGGAAACTCGCTTATAGTCATACGTAAAAAATTATATACATAAACGTGGATTTATCACTAAATAGGTTTTTTAGGAGCATAAACGAATTAGGGAATTAGTGAGTAGGAATTCTAGGGACGTAAATGATTTAGCTTTCTCTGATTCCGAAATAGAGGTTGCACCACTGATATTGCATTAAGGGCTTATTAAACAGTACCGTATATTTTACGAAACTTTTTACTAAATGTTTAGATAGAGGCATTTTCCAGTTTAGCTGGAAATATCAATTAGTTAAGGTTATTCCTAAACCTAATAAAGCTGATATGGCAGATCCAAGTAGTTATAAGTCTATTGATCCATTAGTGATTATTGAATAGGCGTTAGATAGCTTAATTATAAATAGAATAGAATATTTTGTGATCACAAAATATTACGAATGGATGGCATAGCGGATGTAATAGGACTAAATCAACTGTAGATAGATGTTTTTGAAACTGCTAGGTTACAAAAGGTATATAGCACGATTATATTGCTTGATATTAAAGGTACTTTTGATACTGCCTGGTGACCAGAAATTGTATACAATTAAAGCCCAAAAATTGCTCAGGTAATTTAGTTAGAATCCTAGGAAATATCCAGGTAGGTACTAACAATGTACTGTTGTCTTTATTGTAATAAATAACATTTATCCCAAAATACTTATCTGTGCTAATATCTGTAGATTCATCACTTAAATTCGGTTTTGAAATGGCAATATAAAACATTTTTGATAATATTAGTACATTTTGTGTAATCTGTTTCTAAGGTTATTGTCAGCCACTTCCCATTAAAAGAAATTTTACAAATATCATTATGTATTCAATACAAATGATTGAGCAATGACATGCTATAAACATTAGCAAATTAGCTTCTACTAATTTCTGATCATATAATTCTTCAATGTTACGAAATGGTGTTCCCCTCAAAATATAATATTTTTCAGAGAAATCTGCCATATTTCAGGGCACTTATTAACCCTGCAGAAATTGATTTTCAACTTTGAGGGCACAACATCAATTATATCATTTGTTAACAAAATTAATTTGGAATTTTGCAAAGTAGTTAAGGCGTCAATAATTTGCTATCTATTTACTACGGTGTTACCATGTAACATTATAATAATCTGCTTGTATAATGCATTAGGCGCTCTAAATCAGTACTAGAATGACCTCGTTCTGGAATTTACTTTGCACAAAGCGTATATTTATTTGTGTATGTATATTTTATGTAATAATTTTAGGGATAATACTTTTTTCTGGTGCAAATAACATTATTCACGCATGAACGGGAAAATCTATTTTGCTGATACATTTGTTACAAAGCAAAAATAATCTCAATCCAGCAAATATGTATTTACTTATAAATACAAACATGTGTTACAAATTATAAGTTTAACAAATATCCCTGCTATGTATACATAGAGATAAATATGGCTGATGGTAATTAATGCTTAGCAAATTGAATTTCAACTAAAAGCATTTTAATTTTACTGTGTAGGTACTGGAATATTAGAACGCTAATTAATTTATGTATTAATTCGTTAAAATACGACAAAAATATTTGGGGTGTAGAAGAAAACTTATGGAAAATAAATCATGAATATATGGTAACTTTCAGCTATTTTTCAGGTGAGCCCACTTTAAAAAACACAAACACGTTTCGGGTATGCACGCACTAATAAATTGATTGGGCGTTCTAATCAACCGCCAGCACGTATAATCGGAATAATGCTTTTATATAGAAAGGGGAAAAGCGACCAGGCCCGATGTTTTCGTGCTAGAGACAGTCGCATTCATTAACGTCGACTTGTGAGTGCGACGTGCACGAGGACAAAAATGAACGCCAACGGAAGTGGAAAATTGAGAGGCCATCGGAGAAACGCATAATTCAATTTTCAACTGTCCGTGCGTGTATTAATACAAATGACTTATTATGTACGAGTACGTTTTCTGACCGAGACGTGTGGCGGTAGCTCATTTAACTTATTGCGCTCGGTCGCTGTTGGAATTTTTATCGCAAAACTAGGGCGTTACTGTCAGTTAATATTAATATACTTGTAGTGGTCAAAGAAGCACTTGTGGAATCAATTTATATCTGTCATGACATGTAGAAACGGTATAAATGATACCGATACTGTATAAATACGTTAAACTTACTATAATACACCTAGATTTTATAGAGATATAAGATTTATTCATGAAATAAATCTAGCTGTTGTGATACTATACTCTGAAAGGGCTAGCAAGTCTGTAGACAAAGAACTAACGTAACACAAAAAAGTATAGAAAACTGTAGCAACAAAACAAAACCTGTTTAAAATGTAATATAGTTACTTCTCGACAGATATCCTAAATGAAAACTTCTGCGCAGTTGTTCAAATTTTGGGAGGTATACAAGCTAATGTGTTATCTGAGATTTGAGAAAAGTATCAAATTTAATAAACAACTCACAATCATTTATTTTATCAGAACCAGATCACTCCCAACGCATGATATTTGAAGGGTAGTGTATATGATGATACGTATATGATACCTTTTATTGAAAGAAATACATAAAAAAATGCCCATACCCGCGGCGATAGTCATCAATAAGTATATTGAACAGGGAGTATTCTCTAGCTCGCTTAAAATTAGTAATGTTTTGCTCATGCACAAAAGACATGATATGGGCCCCATAAGTATCTTTCTAACAATTAATAATTATAATGAGTTCTTTAGACGGGGACAACACGGTTAGAGAATAGTATTCTACTACTAGTGGTTTACTACAAGTAGTAAATTCCATATATAAAACTTTTGATGAGGGTAAGAATGTCGAGCTTCATTTACTGTACCTATCAAAGGCTTTGGATTTCGTTAGTCATAGCGCATATAAGCTGGTTTATTATGGCGTAAGAAAACAATCCCTTAATTTATTAAAATTAGATATCATTTTAATTAATTGAAGTGTTATCCATTCACGCCATAATAATCCAGGTTACGTGCATCATGATTAACCAAGACTAACGTTTTCGATAGGTCCAGTAAATTAAGTTTGATATGTTACCACAGCTGCGTAAAATAACTGAAAGAATTTTTTGTTCAAACTTGTGAACTTAAGTCGTGATGGAGTCTTGCAAGGATCAGTATTAGGTCCTCTCAAATATTAGTGACGTTCAGATTTACCTGTACGCAGATATTACGTCACTGCTGGTACAAGCAAGAAACCCACAAGTAAGCCGAGAATTTGTTTGCCAAATTGAATCTAAACAAATCAGAATTTTCAACTTTGTACTGGTCAGCAGTAAATTTTCTGGGTGTCACCGTAGATTCTGGTAGCAGTACATGAATGAACTACCAAACAAAATTAACATCTGAGGTTTTGCAAAACTAAAGGACATTAGCCTGCCTTGCCAACCTCAAGTCTCATCTGTAGTACGGACTAATACTCTTTTGCAGAATGAGAGTGGGATCGCAGATTTTCGATCTAATTAACAAAACATAGTTAGCATTTCCTCACCCTACATAGTTTGTTGCATCACATATGTATATATCTACATCAAAATAAAGGAATTATAATAAAGATAGTAAACGGGGACAAGAGACGACAGAAATACCATAGACCGACACGAATACAATAAGCTGGAGGTTCTCGAGGATGCACATTGCATAATCCCCTCCTGCAACATCTGAAGAATAGGTACCTGTTGGAGCCTTCAAGCCAGGGTTAAGTACATGTTGACCGAGAAAGAATATTCCCTATAATCGGGAATTTCCTTAGCGATCAACATAAGTCAGTTTAAATTTTTCCTGTATATAGGTACTTCAGTATTATGTTTATCTGCGTTTGTTATGGTCTGTTATTTAGTTTATTTTCTATTTTTTTTTTAATGTTTTAAGATGATTGTTTTTATTTATCTAATTTTTTTTTTACCACACATTAACTTTTGTAAAAGCAGCTTCGCTATTGACACTTTTTGTAATGGTCTTATTTCAAATATAAATTTATAGATTACATCGACAAATAAGTATATAAAGTACGTTACACCTTGTACCTCAGTTAGCCCGAAACTAACCATTCTCGGAGAATAATATACAATAACACGTATAGCAAGAGAAAAAAGTTGAACGCAACTTGTACGGGATATATTGTATATATCGGGTTTTTTTGAATAACATAAATAAAAAGAATTAAGGTATTTTTTTTGTAAGCTGGCGGCAATAGATAACGCCGGATGTTAGTTCTTTACTACCATGGTACGCGGAAACTTTTTCTCTTTCTGTATCTATTTGTCAGAATTGGCAGCACCGTGATTAGAAAATATAGCAGTAACACCAGTCTAAATGATATTGTTAGAGATTATAAGTACTTTGGCTATTCCAAGCTCTGTAAATTTTCAAATAATTGAAGAATAATACTCAATTGCAAGAATACACATGCATATACTTATATTCAACGCATACTAAATAAACTGTTTTTTTTTTAAAGGGGTGGTAATATTTTTAGCTTGTTCGGCCCCCGCAGAGCCCAATCTCTCTCCTAATCAACATTACGACCCCGGAAAAAAACCGATTATCGTAATTGACCAGAGCGAGATTTGAACCCCGTACTCCGCACTGATAGCCAAGCGTGCAAACCACTCGACTATCAGCCAGGCTGTTAGTTGACATAATAAAAATAAATAATAAATGAGCATAAAGATACAAGAAAGGCTCACATTTACAACTAAGAAATCGCTCAATAATGACAATTCACCAAACGAATAAAAAGCTCGGTTTAACAACATAATATTTAAGGAGATACATTTAAGTTAGGGCAATCTACTATATAGAAGGAGGTAATTCATTCTAGAAAAGATATACAATATATAATATAGATAATTTTTACGTAGAGTATGTTGATCTTTGAAAAATTAATGCTGTAATTACAGCTATGGGTGTTAAATGAATGTCCAGGAGGATTTTTGTGTTTATACAGGTATGATACCCAATGTCTCACAGATAATTAAGAAATACCGTTATATATATTTTTTTTTTGAAAGGAAATAAGGGCTAATAGTGGCCTCTACTACATCCCGCCCCTCCCTCCTTTATCACTATTACTGACTACATGTACCGCCTACATTTGTATTTTAAATTTTCTGCAATTTCATCACTGTAGTAAAATCCCAACAAAGAAAACAGTGGGAAGTGAATTGTTTTTGCAGTATGTTCACCAAGACTTTGTCTTATGACTCTCAGAACATAAAAAGCAGATGACAAGGCCATTGATAATAGCTGAACAAAGATTTAACTTCGTTAAAAGATGATAGAATACAGTTCAGTAGCGGCTGGTGCATACGTTTTATGATGGCTATTAGAATGATCGAATTTCTTCGTTTAAGGTCGTAACATTTTCGTATTTCAGACGATAGTATGCGCACTTACGAAGAAATTCTATCATTGTAATAGCCCTCCGGTGACTTATGCTCCAGCTGCTGCTAATATTGTTATTAATAAGAATGTTAAAGTTAGTTTGATGTTAGGTGACAGCTATTTATTTATTAAATTGCTTTGTCGGTTTAGGAACGAACAGCTATTCTAATACTAAGATAGTATTACATAGCACTATAAAAGTATCAATATAGGTATCATCTAAGTTGCTTTAACAATTACTTTAGACCTTCCATTTTACTAAATATAAAACCATCTTAGATTTTTACTTTCTAAGAGTGAAGAACGGCTATTAAGTGAACGTCTCTAGCTATCTTCTGCCGTGGATCGGGATCCAAGCGTTCCACAAACTCAATTTCGCTATGTGCACGCGGGAATTTTTACCGCATTGCGAAATTAAAGAAATTAACCTAAGAACTTTCGCGCTCAGCCGTAATATACCGCCTACGTAAATGTTATGATACCATTTCGTCGGAACGTCTGTCGAAGATACACACATGAAGATCACGTAGTAAGTTGAACCTACAGCGTTTTGAAATACCAGCCGCTGTTAATCGACGCTTTAGAAACGTGAGCATGCGATTTCAATTATATAACACGATTTTGTACTTATAATTGAGCGAGTTCTTCGCTTACTTTTTGTAACGTTTCGGAATTAAGGAGTGATCTTATTTAAAGGGTAATTAAACGTGTGGATTGGATTTCATTTGCTTCTACATGTTCTTTTTTTTGCTTTTTAATGGGAAGGTTTCACTTGATTTTCACTTTTACTTTCCATTAAATGTAATGTATACGGAATTATATTGCTTTCAATTGCAATTCTTCAATTATATAAGTCATTATGTCTAATTAAGTGTGTTTTGAGTGAGTTGGTTTAATAGCTAGTTACAATCAATGAATTATTCATTGGCTTTTGATACAGCAGTAGCTAGGAATAAATTATAATTTTGCACCTGACTTATTACATTTAATTTGGTCAATAAAGTGATAGCGAATCTTAAAATCGCTAAATATACAGACCGTTCATTATATATATCCTGAAATCCACCTGACCGCTCAGCGAAAAATTAATACTATCAAGTTTGCACAAGTGATACATTAGTACGGAACACAGTAACGGTCAAGCGTTTATAAGATAACCTGTTAAACAATAATAATAACAATAATAACTTTCCAATAAATCCGGTCCACAGCCGACTTTTAAAAACTGTCAACTTTGCTTCCTTTATTAAATTAAGTATTTTATTATAAACTTTAATCGTCCTGCTTCTCATAATTTAATATCCATCTAGTTTCCATAATTTTTTTTATCTTGAGATATTACGATACTAACGGATCACAAATATCCTTGCGAATATGCAAGTTGTAGTCTTGAACGGTCCCATTCTATATTACCGAACTTGACCTTTCAATCTCAAATGGAAACCTCTATTCTTATTGCAGATTTGAAGTCTTCAAGAAAAAAATACCTAACTTGTATGACAACCATTTCGCCAAAACAATAAAGAAACCTAACTTTTTAAAACGTAGTTTTCCAGATAAGTGCTTTCTTTCTTCTGAGGGTGTCATTTCAGATATAGCTAGGGTTCGCCGACCACAACTCTAATATTTCCTTTCTCCTGAATGATATGTCAGTCGCTTGCGTGTTTGTTCGTATCTTTTGTGCTTTGAGAGCTTTATAATTAGCCAATAGCTTGATAAGGAACGTGCTTCAATGCGTTTTATTAATTTTTTTAATGAAGGTATGCTTCCACTTGAGATAGTGAACTAAGATTTGCTGGAGAAAAGTGCAGATATGTTTAATTATAATTTATCTGTTTAAATATATATATTGAACGTGCATTGGAGGTCTGGAATAAGAATGTCTTGAAACGCAAACATCAATAAGTAATAGAACCACATACACCCAACAATTTGCAGGCGATTAAGTCTTTATAGAACGTTGACGGGTCTAATACAGTGTCTGTAATTAAGACTGTAATATCCGAAAAATGTTTGAACAATATTATGGTCAACCTCATGTAGCGCAACAAGCTATGTACGTACTTCATAGTAGCAATTAAGAAGAATTATGACACCAAGTTAATGCAAGATGGAAAGAAATACGTTTAGTGAATATATAAACTTGGAGCTCAAGTTGTGAGTTGAATTTAGACAAACCAATTGGAAGCGGTTACAAGTAAAGTTATGTAGCATATACTAGTATCAATTTGAAGTGAGTTTGTGCTCCAATTAACAGATAATACTTGTAAAGCCAGTTCCACGAGCCTTCATAAAAGTTGCGTAAACAAATTGCGTAATTAAGCGACTGAAATAAATGTTATAAATTATGTTGCTCTCTAATTGCTTCATGATGGTCATACCCATGATCGCTTATAACTGAAATTTATATATACTATAACTGAATGCTATAACTGTACTTAGCAAGATGCGGACGCCTGCGAGGAATTATAAGAGCAATGAGGACCAGTGAAATCAAAGCACATATCTTTTTAACATAAATTTCTAGGTGGAAATCAAAGACCCTGGAATCTATATTGAGGTGAGAAACCTTACTAGGAAACTACTAGGAAAGTATGCTGCGATCTTTCAACCAGAGATATACGCAATAGTGCATTGTGCAATAGAAATCAATCAGAGGGCTCATAAAAGTGAGTGGATTTATATTGCAACAGGCAACCAGACAGAATTGATACTATGACCCCTAAGATACAATCAAGACTGGTTTGGAAATGTATTCGAGAACTGAATCACCTGACAGTCGCAATTAAGTCACTTCACTGTGGGTGTTCGAACATTCGGCAACCGAAAGAAACAAAAAAACTGAAGAGTTAGCAAGAAAGAGATGATCGGATTTCTGTAGAGGCCCAGAGTCTGTTTTAGGAGTGTCCGGAAACCCAGCACAGGAGCAGGTAAGAATTTGGCTCAAAGAGAAACACAAAGAGTACTGGAATAACACAACCGGATAAATTCATGGAAAGACCTGAAGAATTCTGCAGCTCAACAGGAATCGTCTTCACACCGTAACAGGTCTTCTAAGTGGACGTTGTACACCTGAAGGACACCTACAGAAAATTGGAGATTAGCACTGGAATGATACCAACTGCAGACTGTGTAATGGGATGACAGAGAACGTTTACCACATTTGATGTGAATGCAAGGTTTTACACGTAAAAAGATAGGTATTTTTTGGCAAACAAAAAATGAACCTAGAACAGCAGTTTCTACCTTTTTTATTTGCGTACCCCTTACTAAATTCTTTTCATAAATTGTACCCCTGGATCATTAATGCACATATTATCATCAAAATTTATAAATTTGGGCTTTAAACGTGATCACATTTAATATTGAAAAAAATATTGTGTTTGTATAAAGCAGGCAGGACTTAAAGTTTCACAATATCTATTATTTCTCCAACTGCCAAACAATTTTTAATATATTTTACTTAGGCTTTTAACACTACAATCTTATTGGAAAACACTTTTTAACTTAAAAATATTTTTAGAATCAACTTTTTTATTATTTTTATTTTATTTTTATATATCACTTTCGTTACTTCTTGTTTTCCACGTTCGTGGGAGCCCTGTCCTTGCCTTGCTGCACACAGTTTTTTGGAGTTGAGCTCGAAAGAATCCATGTACGATTTTATATCTGGTGTCGATCATATTCACTGTTCAGGTCCAACCAAAAGTTAACGAGAGGTTTCTCCTTTTTGTGCGACATGCAACTGTGCTGAGTTTTCTTCAAAAAAAGATTTTGAATCTAGTTGATATCTTCATCAAGTTTTGTAAAGTATCTCACAAATAATGATTTTAATCTCTTCAAGTGTTCAGATATTTTTAGTTTAACGCCACTAGAGAGGTGCAACTCATTTTTTTTTTTAAGGCACTCAAAGTCTCGAACACTTCTGTCTGGCCCTGAAGAATACAAGATATCCAAAACCCAATATTTTTAATCTTAGATTCTATCTTCTCTGATACTCCGAAGATCGTAGTTGAACACTCAGATTTACTGGTGACTTATTGATTTGTTGAAAAATGTCAGATAAATAAAAAAGGTTTACCTTGAAAAAAACAACTGCACTTCAAACCTAAGGTCAAACTATCTTTGGAACACTTTTCTACGAGAGAGCAACCTAGCCTCTGTGTGATAAGGTAAGCCGATATGGAGGTTTTCAATTTCTTCACAAAGAGACTTGAAAAGTCTTGAGTTTAACGCCTGTGATATGATAAAGTTCACGATTTTCACAGCTTCATCAAGAACAGTTTAGGCGCAGCAGCTTGGTCGTCGAGTTGAAGTAGGGAGCGATGGGTGCCCAGACACGCAGGTCCTATCCCTTGTTTCTTGTATCTTGAGCTCCTCAAACTGCGCTCCTACGATACGCCAATAAACCTCTGCCCATACGCTATTGCGGCATTTGACGCGACTAATTTTTACCTTTTATGAACTTCTTGTTCAAAATTTTTACTCGTGTGGGTGCTTTTTGTTTACAATAAATTATTGTTTGATAATAGCCGCCATTACACGTTTTCTTTCCACGAACCCCCTAGCGACCCATTGCGAATCCTCAGGGGTTTGCGTACCCCAGGTTGAGAACCACTGACCTAGAGGATTACATCGATCAACTAACCGGAGATTTATAGACTAGTACTAGGTACGATGATACTGGAATGGCTGGTAAAATTAAATAGATAAAAAAAGGGGGAGGCTGAATACAAGAAATGTCAGGCTATTCCCGCAAAAAAAAACTGCTAATTTGACACTGGTTTGATGGAGATTTGATACTACTTGCTTGCTGGATGGGTGTGAGAGTGTAAATATATTATAGGGTTTTGTTACCGGAGATTAATCCTGTATAATCATTAAGTGATTCAAGGAGCGTCGATAAAATCAACAGCATAAAAATTGGAGGTAGTTGTCAGCAGTATCAAGTATGTAATAATATTCACGATAATATTTTGCGAATTTTAGAGCTTATTGTAAGAGCATATATCCGTTTTCCTGGTTTCAAAAATAAATTTTCATAATCGAACAATCTCCAAATGGTTTACCACCGCAAGTGGAGTTATTAAAATCCGGTGCTGTGTCCCGTTGAAACACAAAACCTAATCGGTTAGCGAATACACCCAAACAGATTTCGTTACATTTTAATATCCATGCAGCTAGTATACCTATGTATGCCGCAACCCGGTGTGTGTGTTGCGGAGTACAAAAGGTTATTTAATTTTATTCAAACAAATTCCGATCCCGATTAATTACATAACGCGGTAGCTGACCAGCGCGCTGCTACAGTCGTACACGGTGGCGCGCCGATGGTGGGACTAGGTGGTCGCAGTACGTGATGGTTTATGAAATTACCTCGTTACACCGCGTGAACTCTAATCTAATTTCGGATTAAACGAAGCGTAAAAAATCAATTCCCAACACACGTACGTAATCGCCGCACGCACACAGCGCCGGAGATAGCCACCTCCCGTGCATTCTGCGTCCGTCGCCGTGATGCGTATTTTTTTACATACAATCAACTCTCCGGGTCCGGTCGATTCGTTTTTCAAGATACAATAGTTTGCCGACGGGGCATCTAGCAGATGCGAAGATTCAATTTGAGCGTACAATACGACATCGCTCTCTTCAAACATACAAACTACCTGAGCCTCTCGGGTTCGCCTCGGCTTCTCGTTTTTCTCAGTGACGGGCTACTATTTCGGTGGCACAAACAACGACGCTCCGAAACCAGCGGTCGTCAATCGGTGTTGCGGCAGGGTATGTCTAAATACGTGTCAAACCTTTCCGATATGCAAAATCTTTATAAGTCAGTTGAAAGGATCACCTGTACTGCACAAATATATTCTTAAAATTAATAAAAGTAGTCCTCTTACCTTTGATTTTTTTTACGTTGATGTAAGGCTAAAGGTAAAAAGACTTTATACATTTTATTTTACTGAAGAATGCTGAGGTGCCCATGATGGTTGTTGTGTATTTTCATTCTTTATTTTACAACTGTACACGTTTTATTTAATCTCTCTAATTTTACTCTATTACAGCATTAAGGCTATGACATTATAAAAAAAAATATTAAAATGACTGTTAGCGTTTATCATATTAAATATTCGAAATGTTCTCCATTTCCTTGTTGCCACAACAATCTAATCTATATACCTAAATCTTCCTCAAATTATCTTCCCTTTTCTTTAACTTTTTCTAAAGCTTGAGGTGAAATATTCCTTATTTCTGTTTGTATTTTTTGTTTGAGTTCATTAATGTTGTCTGGCTTTGTTGCACACACTTCATATTTGAGATTCCCCCATAAAAAAATCCAATCCAGTTGTAGGGCTATTGACTGGCCACTGCAAACTTAATAAACACATGCACCGCATAGGACTGACTAGCAGCCCACTCTGCTGTGCATGTTACCTAGAGGACGAGACACCGGAGCACATTTTATGTGACTGTCCGGCGCTTGCCCAACTTAGAGGTTCCATCCTGGGGGAGTTCTGGCCTAGTATGGCCAGCTTTGGTGGCGCCTCACATGCTGTACTGCTCGAGTTCATCCTTCGTTTGGGTTGGCTCGAGTAGGCTATGGGTGAGTGACGCCGCCTAGGAAAGGTAGCACAATGGGCTCGGTTAGCGTGGCCTAAGTGCACGTGGCTAGCCACCCTTCCCAACCAACAATCCAGAATCCAGAATTGAGTTCATCAATGTTGTCTGGCTTTGTTGCACGCACTTTATATTTGAGATTCCCCCATAAAAAAAATCCAAAGGTGAAAGATCTAGTAGTCTACTTGGCCACTCAATTGTACCTCTTCGACCTATCCATTTATTAGGAAAGGTCTCATTTAAATAGTTTCTTACAAATACATGCCTCATCTTGCTGAAACCAAGCATTTATTTTCACTTGGTAAGGTCGCATTCCTCACATTGAGATATAAAGTCAAACCAGGAACAACGCCATCTTTAATGAGATCCAGATATTTTACTGCTGTCAAATTCCCATCAATAAAAATTAGATATATGGTTAGCGATGATACCTACGCAGACGTTCACCTTTTGGGGGATATTGCGTATAGTGGCGGCTTGTGACTTTTTGTGCAAGGGAGGGTAATGCAACCTAGATAACTCTTCTCGGTCAATAAATTATATTGTTTAGTATATAACCAATGCTTAATCATTGTTTGTTTTATTAAAAATAATAGGGGGAGACTTAGCCTTCAAAGCCGCCACTGTTGCATATGTGTCTCACACATGAAAAGAGAATAGTCTGCTGACTAATACCTACAGTTCTGACAATTTACTTCATCGTTCTACATGAAAGTTGTTTCATCCGAAAAAGGATAGAATCAAGGATTACCTCAATTCTGTTCAGTTTTTCCACTGATTCTTCGCAGAACTGTATTCTCCGATCTGGATCGTCTTCCTGCAGAAACATGATCTTATAGGAATGCAGTTTTTGTTGATGGAAACATTTTAAAGCAGTTGGATGGCTAACGTTATTTTCTCGCGGTATTTCACGTGAAATTGATATTTGATTCTCTGCAACACTTAATAAAATGTCTACTTTCAAATCGTTTTCCACAAAGTGGGGGTTTCTTTTTATCGGGCAGACATATTCAAGTTCTCTAAACTGTGAATGAATTTTAGAAAAGGTTTCTTGCAAAATATTGGGAAATCCAGGATACCTCTGATTAAAGATATCAGCAACTTCCACTTAACTTCTACACTTATCTACGCAACCGATCATCATCAAAATTTTTATACGACTTAATGTTAATTATCGCATTGTTTATAAATAACAGATATTTTTTCAAAAAGAGATAATTTACTAAAATGTCCCTGTCCTTGTAGAGAATACTGTCATACTGGCTTTATTTTATTGTTTCGTTGCCTAGGTTACTTTTATTTTGGTTCAAACGGCAACAAAGATTCGCATAAGAAATGTTTTTTTTTCGAATGTTAGATAAATAGTTATTTACGTTATAAGTCCGGTAGCTGACTTGTAACAATATGAGTTAGATATTATGGACCAGGCGACGAAGGAGTCAAGTCTAGAATATCTCAACAGGTACTGTTACAACAGTTACACTACCGGACGTGTATCGTATAAAATTTTGTTTCATACTCTCAAACTATGGCTAAAAGTAAATTACTATAACATTTATATTGAAAGTCGCAAAATGACATTATCTTTTGAAAATCATTTTCCTATAGTAACGGCGTTGCTATTGTTATATATTTATTTGAACAGGAGTACCGACCGGAACCTCGTTAGGAAAATCTCTTTAATAAAACTACTTAATGAAACTACTTTATATCACCTCAATATTTCGTCATTTATGTAATGCCTTCATCAGGAGGAAATCTACAATATTATAAAAGGATTTGAAGCAATAGTAATGAAAAATATAAATATATATACATACATATATTAAATTTATATTGAGATAGTCCGATAAGTGATGCTTAGGGATAGTTACCGGTTCTGATACTGTAATAACTCATTTACCGGACTCAAATTGATTGTGTAAACAAAGATATACTGGACAATATGAAATAGGCAGAGTGTTGCCTCAGATATGTTTACATTTAAATTAGATGTATTATTCGCTCACAAAGAAACCTTAGGGAGACATGAATTTTGTATTTGAGAGTACTTACATGCCCTTTTTGTATTCTTCAAATAATTTTATTCTGCCTAATCTTGTCTATAACTAAACTAGCAATAAGTAGCATGGGGTTGAGGGAATCGCTGTATACTATTTTCTTTGCTACTTAAATTGTATTTGTTTGCTCATTTTCTAGTCTTATTTCTAGTAAATGGCAAAATCTTATGTGATACGTATACGTATAACGTAAATATTGTAAGTATGGCGCGCTAACTGCAATATATTTCGATATGTTCCAGACGTCAAGTTTTGATAAGTATCATTAATATATTCAACGAAAACCTTGTAGAAAGATGTATATGTAATAAATTAAATTAAAGATTCCCAATAACATGGACAGCACGAACGATTTGAGGAAGATATGGGTATATGAAATTGAATATTACTTCTTTCATAAAATAGAACATTTTATTGATTTCATAGTAGAAAAAAAGAATAGACATATATCTAAGAAAAATAAATTCTCTGTGAATATGTTTTAGAAAAGAAATCGTCTATACTATACAAATATAATTTAACTATAAATATAAAACGACTATAGAAAATAACTATTTTCAAACGACCATATAATGTCACTTCTAATTAAAAGAAAACATAAATATATATTTAAAGGATAGATACAGTAAATACAAATATGCAAAAAATGAGAACGTTCGATGCATATAATTTAGCTCAATTATAAGCTATCTATCACACCGGTTTGCTTGAAACAGCTATTATTACGTATGGATCATGTCTGCATACGGTTCTGTCGTAAGTACACATAATGTCACTTGTTATAAAATTGCCGGGCTTGTCATATTACAATCTTAATAGTTTCCACATACTCAAAATATTCCTAATATTCTATATTTTGAGAAATTATGCAACTTAATCCTGTATTTGAAAAACAAAAAAGTGAAAGCTGTCGTGAAGATATTTTGTATTTTTAGTACGAATGCGTTTCCCATGTACGGTTTACTTTTACTCGTTCCTTTTAAACTCCTAGATAACAAAACGAACATAAATTTCAAGGTAGTTTGCCAACGCAAAACAATCGAAAGTAACTGGTCTGAGTTATCATGCCGTCAGGCTAATCTTACCTGTTTATCGCCAAACAATCCACATATACAAAGTGGAACATGCACAATTGTTAAAGATACACGTAGATGAATGTGTACACATATCCATGGGCCGTGCGCGTCCATACATCAGCTCAATAACGTGTTGTTTATTTATTTATTGGATGGAACTAACGCTTTTGCTTCTGGTAGCGTTATTGTGATTGTAATTTAGATAAGCGTTTATCATTAGGACCGCAACGATGGAAGCTCAGTGTGTGGCAGAAAAGTAGTAGTAAAGCCCGTTTTTCTACCTGATATTCATTATGTATGAGTACAACTTTAAACGCGAAGACACAAATAGTATAGCTCTGCACTAAGTGCTGTTTACATTAAACAGCTTGAGGTCCCACTTTTAGCAAAATTCCCTATGATTAAAATGAATTAACGTCGAGAAGATGTCCTCTCAGCGTTTACGAGTACAGATAAAAATGTATTTTTTTTCGAGTCGCAAAAATTTCCTTTAAGAAATTAAATTTTAAATCAACTTGTTACCGTCTTATCTTCTTGGGACTATTGCAAATTTTAATTACTTTTACTACGCCGGTTACTCGGATACCGTGAACTGAATTACTTTCGGCGGCCGCAACCGCTTCAAGGATTCTCAAAAATGTTTTATTTCCCAGAGTAAAGTTCGTACACAGAGGTATCGACTTTCCCGAAAACCGACCCGTGGATTTACTTAGCGCAACGCAAATATTTTAGCAAATAAGCTTAAATAATTCGGCCCACTTTGGGGCCGTTTAAATATTATCTAAAACCGCAAGTTCCGGCGTCCGGAAATTTAACTATATACCCGGATATTGTGGTTCTCGATACGTTTTAGGAACTTCGCGTCGCATTAAATATTTCAGCGCGCCAACCGACATGAAAATGGGCCAGATAATATTTCACCCCCTTTTGTGGATCTTGAAACGTTATCCGGCGTAGGATGGTAATTAAGCGGACCGCAAAAGAAGAATTCTTTTCAAAATTACAATAGAGGTCTCTCGTACGTATTAAGAACTACGTTCTAAATGACAAAGTGCAGTAAGTTGTTTTACGTTTTCTTATTCCACATTCTAGACTGTTGATACATTCAGCAAACTTATATATCTTTCCACAGCAGCCATTTTTATTTATTTGATACCTTACGAATATATTCAGTGACACTAGAAGTGCTACACACCTAGAGGGAATAATTTGCTCAACTTTATTTTTTGGCACTGTGGTAGTTTTACATAAAAAATGAAACTATATAAATATTTGCAAGAAATTTTATTAACATGTAATACGAAAAAAACCTCGATCCAAATAACTTGAACTTGCAAAGGATGGATGGTGCAAAGTGGATAGTCTCTTCGCTATGATAGCTAACACATACTCAATGGGGTTTAAACCTGGTGAACGAGTTTAAACCCCATGCATGCAAAGATGATTTTGTGTTTTTTTATTTTAACATTATATAACATTTCAAAAACCATTCAACAACGAATTCTCTCTTGTAATGTTATAGCCTCCATTACCGTTCAAATATTCAACACTAATTTGTATTGGATTAATAATTAATAATTAAATGGGGATCGGACAATGTGTAAGTATTGACAGCTTGTCAAGTACTAAATAAAGTACGGTTTTGTATCGTTGAATAGCATTGCAATTGCGAATAAATAAATGTGTCGAAGTGAAGGGGCACAGTTTCGAAGACATAGCTTTTTGCAATGTTAGTTTATGTTAAAATAAAATGCACAAAATCATGTTTGCTTGCTTCTTTTTTTGTGTATTTTTTCTAGACGTTCACAATCATGTTTTTTTTTTTTCGATTACAGCGCAATCTGTTACGAATCAATAAAAAAGTTTCAAATAAAAACTCATACTTGATGCCGTAGAATCCGAATCTGCAATACAAAATGGGGGTTCCCGTTTAAGATTTCAAAGTTGTCCCCCTCCCACTCTGGGGGGTGGTAAAGGGGGTGAGGTTGGGGATCGAGTTCGGCACCATTCAGTGAGCCCCCTACATTATAACCAATCTTATTAAGATCTTTTTTTGATTTGATTCAGTGTTTTACAGATATTCCGTTGTCTCAAGATAAAAACTCACCCTGTATAAACAATATGTTAAAATAATAATCTGGGCATTTTAAAAATATATTTGATACGTTGCTTATACTTCTGTTCTTTGAATTTTTCAGGTGTGGAAACCAGATGTGAGTTTTAAAGTTAAAATATATTAATATGTGTATGTACAACGTATAAATTTTAAAATAAATAGTAACACCATTAAAGTTATACTGTAATTGCAGCTACCCGTCGTTAATCTTTTACTGCCATCTGTTTTACTTATACATGTTTATGTGTTTAATGGACATTAAAACTTTTCCTGCTATGTGTGTTAAGTCGAAAATTACTCTTATAAGATATACCTAGAATATTACCTTGTATTTTTTGTTCAAATAGGTACAATGTTTTGTGAAAAGAATTGCACTTTTTTTCTGTAGTTCTTCAAGGAAGTGGACCACCAACACTGGTAGTGTATTTGGTTTTTCAACGCGCATAAATCATGGTTGATTAGAGATGATAGTTTTCTTAACTGTAAATGCAGTGGTTTTAGCTAATTAGTAATAACCAGAAACATGTACGGTTATAAAAAAGAAACGAGAAGGTACTGAAGGAACAAAAAAAAACATCCGCATTGCCCATTCTCATGTATCGTAAAACTTCTTTGACGTATATGGCTTTTTATCACACTACAGTTTTATAATCTTACTAATGAATGCGCCCAAAGCACGTTGCGTTTATGGTTTGTTTCTTTATACTCTCCTCCCTCTTTGCGTTCCGTTCTTCGTCTGTTCGCTTTCGTCGGTCCTCGTCGTTTGGATGAAGTTAATGAGTTAAGAACACATGCTGAAAACAAAACGACGCTGTCAACGGTACGCCCGTCTGTTTTCTGTTTATTTAATCATTAAATATCCACTTTTATAATTGCGCGTTTGTGCCGTTAATGCCTTCCTCTTTTTATGTCGCCCTCTTGCGCTTATCTTCCTTTAACTCGCGCTTGTGGTATACGCGCTCATGTTTATTTTACCCTCTGCTCAAATTCTACCGCATTAGAATTTCGACATTTCCTTTTTTTCTTAATGTAACATGGCTGCGTCATTGCGAACGTAGCTGGTGGCGTCGTAGCGTGCTAACAATAAATGTTTGTTTCAGTGTTGGGAGAATTGCGAACTGCTTCAATCGAATTTCCAAGTTTGGGGCGCCATGTGCCAGGAGAAGGAGATTTGTGTAAGTACTAAAATGTTTTTCTAAACAACCGTGGCCAAACAGAAACTTAGTCTTAGTTAGTAGGGAAACAACTAAGTCCTTTGTATGCTATAAACTTGGGTGTCTATCAAAAGGGAGTATAATTGAGTTTGTGCTGGGACTTTGTAGAGAAAATTTAGTAATGAATTCTACGTACATTTAATCCATGTTTTGCTGTTTAGTTGAAACTAGATTTGTGAGAATTTATTTGTTTGAGTAATAGATACTTATATACCATACTTTTTTTTTGTTACAGCGTGTAACTGGTTTAAAAGCTTAGATTAAGTTTAATAAGATGCTTAGGTACACCTTTAAATCAATGTCATATTGATATGTTAATATTTCAGTATAGAAAAAATCTCTAGAATTCATGTTTGTTTAAAATGACTGGTACATATGGTTGCATACCTACTACACATAAAATCATAAGTCGTCATTTAAAAATAAAAATAGGTATAGTAATTTGTCGAAATAATTTTTAAATGATATATGTATCCAAACTCTGATGTCAATGTGAATCCAAAGTTGCGATATTTTTTCCTTTTGTATTTCGTTTCTCTGTTTAATACTTTCATTTGCTTTTGTATGGATATTTTCATGTTACATTTACGTCATATTCTCCTTCTTTTAGTTACTACTATACTGGCTATTTTGGCGACACTCCCTGTGAAGACAGCCGGCTTTGACTCTTGGTACTAGTACAGTTTCATTAGTGTTTCAAGAATGTGTAGCACTGATTGCGCTAAAGTGCAACAAAAAAAATCTGAATAGTTATTAAATCTCATGGCATCGCATGGCATCATGCTTAGAAAATCAAAACAACATTGTTTTATCGATAATATGAACACTGGTGTTATTAACTGAGTCTTGTCCGACGAGAATTTGTGTTTGAGATAGTAAAATAACTCTAACACGATTTTTAGCTCCCTTAATTTTATTTGTGTAATATATAAAGGGATTTAAAACATTGAGACAAGTAGCAACCACTCTCCACCTCTAATCAGTTCAAAATCTATCCGCTTAAATTTACTAGTACTGAAAAAAACGATTCTGGAACAGTTCCTTTACAATTCCAGAAAAAAAGCAAAACGTAGGATTAAAAACTCTGAACAAATCAGAAAAAAACAAATCAGAATTTAGGGAGTGCAACCAAAACAATCTTTACGACTGTTACAGAATTTTGAATTCGCGCACTCTATCTTGAGCAACTATAAGAGGTAGTCGTATCTCTGGTCGATCCGGCAATTTAACGACACAGTTTCAACAATAGCCAATTTATTCCAAATTCTAATCCACCACTTCGTTCATTTAAATGAAATTTCAATATATTTTTTTAAATTTATTCACAATTTACCCGTTACGACATTTGGGAATTTTCTTCCACGAATATTTTCCCAGGAAAAGATCCTTATCGAGCCACCATTAATCACCGAAAACGCCCTCCGATCTGGGGCCCATTTCCCTTTGATCTGGACCTGGCTGAGTGCGAT
This sequence comes from Protaetia brevitarsis, assembly GCA_004143645.1. Lineage (NCBI taxonomy): Eukaryota > Metazoa > Arthropoda > Insecta > Coleoptera > Scarabaeidae > Protaetia > Protaetia brevitarsis. Next base: position 1,126,037 of record RXPK01000145.1, on the reverse strand, counting down.
TAATTTTAATTTTCTCACCAAGGTAGACCACGCCGATGTCTGACCTAAAAAGATAAACATATTTTATTTTTGAATTTTGATCACCGTAATTCAAAACTTATTTTGTCTGCAACTGGCGCCATCTTGTGGCAACCTGTAGGAACTTCAGTCGTAATTTAAATTAGAGTTGGTATTGGTTTAGTATGAATTCTTACGACAAGCCTATCTAGTGACTTTTACTTTTGCTATCTAACACTGCAGACTATAAGTTAACCTATCTCCCTCACGATAGAGTTAGCGGGAGACTTTATCTAACGTACTTTATGATTCAATTACACATTATCAAACAAACTATGCAGTCACTAAATAAAAAATAATTGATTTACTTAAGTAAAGGAACTCACAATATTTACTCGATTTATTTTTTTTTGTACATTGTGCTGTTCCGCAGCAGCATAATCAGCACATCTCTATTTAGCGAGTAAGTATACTGATCTACTAATAATGTTGTTCAAATTAAATCGATATGCTCATTGGTGCACCTTGCATGAGTAAGGGCCGTTATTATCATTTGAATGTGCCATTATGTTACGTAATACTATGCGATCAATGCGATACACCGGCTTTTGTTTACGCAGGCAGGAAGTAAATTATGTGTATGGAGTTTTAATCTACTTCCTTCCTTCCCCTGTTAGACGACAAACGCCATTGTTTGGAAATAACAGCTTGATTCTAGCAGAAAAACAATGCATTTTTTGTCATTTGAATCCGTAAGTTAGTACACATGTAACTTTCGCAGGCTTGTGTGGATGGCATTTATACCGCCCATAACCAACCCTTATGTATCCATCTTAGGGATACCGTAATGCAGTCCAACAACTGTGGAGCTTTGATTATCGAAAAAAATATTTGAAAACAAGAAATTTTGAAATTGACTAGACAATAGGTTCCATTTCGGAAAATAGGACATGAGAGGTGCAAGCATGTAAAAACAGTGTTAGATAAACAGTTCTTTATCGAAATAGAATGACTTAGTACGCGCTACTTCATTCTTCAATATATTTCATGATCGTTGACGTCATGGGCGAACTATCTTTCCATCATATTCTTTTTAATTTAAGTCATTTAGTATCACCGCGTTGATATTCTGGATATTAAGTCGCTGATTTAGATCACATAACCCTAGGTTATAATATATAACCCCCCTCTCAAGATTGTTGATCTCAGTTGACTTATGATTTGATAAACCTCTCAGTTGCGCTGCCAACAAAAATTGTCAGTGTTTTAGGCAAGAACAATTTTAAAGTGTATGAGGCACTCCTAAAATCCTCTACTCTATTTCACTTTATATTTTTTCTTTAGTATTGTACTGCTATTTCAAAAAAGGGTTTAGGCCACAGGAATGGTGTTCCAGGCCCTTTTTTGCAAGATTATCGATTATTTCTCTGCTCCTGTGTGTCCGGGAACGCATGAAAGGGTTACCTTATTCCTTTAGCTTAGCTCGTTTAATTTCGCTAGACGCTCTCAAATCACCTTGGAGCTAATTACATATGAGCTCAGCGTATTTTATGGCTGGTTGATTATCAGACATAATGATAATCTCCTTGTTTCGGTAATTTCTGTCAATATTAATTAAAATCGACCCATCTTTTCATAGCGTATAATTTCGTCTGGAAGATACTCGGACCTGGTTCTAGGACCATCCCAGTTTGCTCTGCCATTTTGGTACCATCCGTGTACCATTACATGGCATTCATATTCAATTTCAAGATTAATTTGTACTGTGCCACTAGTTCTTATTGCTAAGCCGTGTGGTAATTTTTTTCATAAATATAAATCTTTTTGATATATCCTAGGGCATGTCCAAGGTTCGATCACCGAAGCTTACGCCTAATCGTTTCTTTCTTAATATTTCGGAATGTAGTTCTTTTTGCCACATTCTCCACCACTATGTGGAAAGTGGTAAGACCCAGTGCTACCTTGATAGCTGCTCTTGGGCAGGTTCTTACAGCTGCAGATATACATATGCATTCTAATCTTTACACTTCAGCGAAGTTAATTCTTGCGGTGACCAGATTAGTTCTTTTACTTCAAGATACTGGCCCATTTTTGTACTTTTGTTGGTTTACCTCTTTTCCAGTGACTATTTTCTTTTTTATGTTGTATAAGTCACTTACGGAAAGCCAAAATAGAGAAATTATCTATTTTATAAAGAATTCATAAAATAGTACTTCTTTAGAAATTCGATGCATCATTCTACCGTTTTCAAATAATTCCACCCATTCATTATTTGGTTTTATCGTCTTTATTATCTTCCCAAATCTCTAATTATTTCCATTTTACTTTAGTAGGTCCAGATATATTCATGTGTCTACTGAGGGCCAGCCTATCAGAATATATTACGGATAACGTTTGATGGTTCTCCTTTTGGAATTGTTATTTCTAGTTATACATACATACGTGTCGGCCACGTTCGATATCATTTTATTTTTATGTTTTTCCCCTACAGGAGAATTCTTGGGAGAAATAAAACCGTCATAAGTATGCATATATCTTCCTCTGTATTTCCTATCTAAAATAAATATTGCTTTTTTTGTCGTTCGAAGAAAATGCCACTTGACGATATGGGACTACTCTTTTTGGTGAATTGACAATTTCACCGATAGAAGGAATGATATACGTTGCAGACCGCAAAAGGGTAGAAGTTTGAATCCCCCGAAACTTTATTCTTCGATATTTCTCCCCCTCTTGCGCGCAATCTGAATTCGTTATGCGTGGAGAGGACGCGTTCGGAAACTTTGATGTTGAGTGGAATTTTTTATCCCCAATTCTATTATCTCTTGTGCAGACAATAATTTATTATTGTTACGTAGATAAATATACACGTATTTTCTATCAAGATTAATTAATTCCTTTGACGAACGGTTTTCTTTTTTATTTTACGAGAAGACTATAAACTATAAAGTTAAATTAAAGTTTGGGAGATTAAGAACATTATTAAGAAAAGTTTACTAAACTAGATATAATTTTCATCTTATTCCAACATTCTATTAGCAAATGAACGCTGCTACCTGTTTGTTAGCTTCCAGCTATATTACACTGCAGACTCTCGATAACGAATCCGGTAAACAGTTCCAACAACAAAAATGTTATTGAGTTTCCGTTCTCATTTAACTTATTGCCATATCTCCCGCGCCAAACGGCTCCAACGTCGGCTCGTGTTGGAAATTTTCCCTGAAAAGAGAAAAGTCATCACGTCGAACACTGAAAATACAATTATTCAAAGTGTCAGGCAATTCCGGCGGGTCGCTGATGCTGAACTTTTTCATAGTCGCGCTTAAAGTCGGCATTCCTGTTTCCGTGACCCATAGAGGGCGGGTACGATGGATCGAGCCAGCATTCAGGGAACGTTCAGCCGGTGATTGGGGAGTTTAATTGGTATTCCATTTATCTCAGTCCCCGTTCCTCCTCGGGCAACTTCCCAGCTGACGCGATCTCAGGTCGTCGTACATATGCATAAGTCACCGTTCCTTCACCCTATTTCAAACGGTCTTTCAGCCTATGACTACTCTTTAAGCCTGGAGGCATTACAATGGGACTAGCTCGGGATTGTTTTATTTAAAATTTATTTTTCTATTCCACCGTACTTTAATAATAATAAAAAAAAAAAACCTGTAATTAATTTGAGTATTATAATAGCGAATTGTCTGTTATTTAGGGAGTTTCATTCACGTTAATGAATTTTTCACACTTAGCTGCTTTAATTACTAATAAAGACACGGAAACTTTTGTGATTGCTTCCGCTACATTTTTTTTTTGTATTCGCTCGGAGCATACCATCACCAGTTCTTTATCTTTTTTTATTTTCTAGAGGATTTTCAATATGTCTTTGCAACAAAATTACATTTTCACCTTACATGATGTTTGACTGTTGACAAATTTGCTAAAAATCTTCCAAGAAAGAAGCAGACACCTGTAAACAAAATAAGTACATTCATGTACACAGTAAAAACTTCATATGTGAAATTCATGTACGAAAATATGGCAACACAATTACTATCCTTTCGTACATGAATTTTCATGGTGTTAGTAAAATTCATACATGAAAGTAAAATTACCATGCAAAATTACAGATTTCATACGTCATTTTCAGCAGGAAAGTACAGTAAAAGCAGCAATTATGTGTTCAGTTAGAGTAAGAGAGAATATTAAAAGCTATAACTTCCGCTCCAACAGGGGAATAGCCCATAGTCTTCTCTTTTACGCAAACTGGACGTATAGTTTTTTGTTTTGCTGTACATTTAAAGGAAATCTGTTTTATTAATCTATAAAATAACTTTAAAAAGTGAACACCTACATACAATCCAGAAGCTAGAAAATTTAAGAAAGCTAAAAGTACACACATATATATTACATTACATACGACATAAGGTCGAGTTCTCGTGATGATTGTGAGTAAGCTTGGCTCTTCGTTCCCTGATCTGAGTGAATTTCAACAAAGTAACGTCCAAATATAAAAACAAGCAAAACATGATAGTAGGGCATCTAATAGAGGAGTTGCTTCATGTTCATCATTATATGTTTTTCTATACACACACTGCCGGTATTTTCTAAAAAAAAACGATTTTTTTTCTCAAAATAATGTAACAACTACATGTTAATAGAATCTTAATGCGTCTGTACAACATGTGTGGACTTAAATGTTTTTATATTGACAGGGGCCTCGTCATTTACCGTCGTTGTGATAATTTCACCACTGATTTCAATATTAAGGTTCCATGGAATATCATGTATAAAATTCATATTTTATACATGATATTCCATGGAACCTTAATATTTCGAGTGAAACTGCTTTTTTTTATGTACGAAATCCGGGAATATCGCAGATGATTATTATTTTTGGTACCTGAATTTCACATACATTTTTCCCAGTGTAGGTAAGACAAATTAATAAGATTTACAGGCATCAAAACACGTGCATCGACTTCATTTGTTTTGGAGTAACGACGGAGATGTGGTGTTCTCACTACAATTTTCTACAGTTGTCGACTATCACTATAATTGAATACAGTCGTTTTGTTTGTAGATAATATACCGATATAAGTTGGCTTTATTCCCGTGCAGACCTATTAGATTTTTATGGTTTGCGTTTTTTTTTTTTTTGATATAATGCACTGCTTCTCTACGATCGATATTATTCGGCATTTTGCTGAGCTGTATGTACTCAGTGACATTAGGACTATTACACCCAGAAAGAATAATTTAAAAATATTTTAGTTTTTGTGAAACCTGCTTATGTGAGCTGACTACTACATAAATGTTTACTTATTGCGCGTCCGTCTACGAGTGTTAAGGATAACAAAATGCATAGGGCTCGAAGTCGTTCAAGTTACATGTCCATATAACGTATTTATTATCTATGTATCGCCGTGTTAGTGACTTTGACAAGGGTAGAATTGTTGCCTATCGAGATATTGTCCCATCGCGAAATTGGGAGCCGTCTTAATAGTACTATAATTATGGTAATGCGTGTGTGTCGTGTGTGGACAGAAGAAGGTAGAGGAACACGAGGAAGACCAACTGATCAACCAAAAGATACCACAGACTGTCAAGACAGGCGCTTCAGACAACTAGCTCTACGAGACCATTTTGCTACTACGCAGCAAATCACTAACTAATGATTTGGAGAAGGAGGTAGACCTGTCGATACCGTCGACGATTAGTGCTTCTTTTAACTGCGGACCATTGTCGTTAACGTTTGAACTATTGCAGAGAAGGGCAGCATTGGGAGGCAAAATGGCGTAATGTTGTCTTCAAAGATGAATCGCGATTCTGTATAGATAAGCACGATGGTCGTAGAAGGATACGATGCCGGCGTGGAGAGCGACGTGATATTGGATTTGCTGTTGAGAGACATATACAAGACTATTGGAGTAGTGGTTTGAGGGCTATTGCCTATGGTAGCCGATCACAACATCTCTTTATTCAAGGCAATATGGCAGCTGTGCATTATATTGATGATGTCCTACAAACCACTTTACTTTACCTTATCTAGGTGGCCATCCACACGCCCTTCTTCAGCAAGGCAATGCACGTCCCCATATTGCTTGTCGGATTATGGACTTTCTCCAAGAAACAGGCGTTATGCTTTGTTGTGGTCACTCCGTTCACTCCATTGAATTGATATGTGGATATCATGGGAAGGAGACTGTTCATTTTGCACCATCCTCCAGAGACTTTGACATAGTTAATCCACGAAGTTCAAATTGCTTGGAACTAGGTGCCGCAAGCAGATTTCGACAGTCTCATTTTGTCGATGCCTAGACGTATACAGAAGTATACTCAGCTACGGGGTCGCCAAACACGTTATTATTTTTTTTCGTATTACATGTTAATATTTTTTTCTTGCAAATGTTAACGTTTCATTTTTGGCGTAAAACTATCACATTGGCAAAAAAACAAGTTGAACAAATTGTTCCTTCTAAGTACAACGCTTCTAATGTCACTGAGCACATATACCGGACGAGCCATCCTAAATACGAACAGTTTTATATGTCGTTATATGTATGAAGTGCATACTTTTGTTCGTAGAAAGGATATATGTTTATGCTGTATATGTTTCATGGTGGTTACTGTAACTCCTACAACATTTCTTCTTTTCCACATGATTATCTGCGAATATTCATTTTTAGTACGCTTTTTCTCATACCAATCTATTACAAAATCTTTAGCAATAACACTGTAAATAATAACACCTCAGCACTACAGGCCTTGAAGGCCCTTGGCTTGGGGTGCCGGAACACACCGAGCCGCGGAGAAGTGTTCCACCAACAATCGGTACCGCATATTGCTGCTTGACTCGCAAGATTGACAATGATACACGCTTCCTTCTCAGCCGTAGTGTCGGCAGCACTGTAAATACTCATACTTTTTTGGGATTTCCAAAAAATAGAATAAGATAGGTACGTCAAAATATCCAACTGGGAATTGATTTACTATTGGAGGTAACACATGTCGCATGGAAAAATAAAAATATTGTTGTGGTTAAAAGTCTAGAATGGAACAAAAATCTGTATCGTTGCTTCGTGAATCTTCATAAATTTTTTGACAGCACCCTTAGGGAAAAGATATGGCATGCCCTGGGCTAAAAAGATATAAGTAAATAACTGATAGAAGTGATAAAAGCCATGTTCAACAATTGAAGAAACCTTGTGAGAACAGAACAGCAGAAATTAAGAGAAATTTGTCGTGAGAAAAGCCGTGAAATAGGGCAACATCCTGAGCCTGGCGTTATTTACTTTTCTATTAGACAATCTTGCAAACGAAATGGATGGAAGGAGTACGAGTAGGTGCATATAACTTAGAACTTGGAAATTAGTAATAAGAGAACTTACTTACTTTACCGTATTTACTTACTTCATAAATGCTTTTACGTTTCTTAGTTTTTGTCAGCTGTCATTAAACCTACAACTTTGTAACCAATTACTTATTGTGATTTCCTATATTGTTTCATTTTAACTTGTACATTTTTAGTGCCTCCTGAAGATGTTTTAAATTAAAACGAAATATTGAGGTATTTATTTAGTTTTATTTTGACAGACCGAATACCTGTATAATTCTCTGATTGTTTACGAAGTTCGGGTGGATATTCCCTTTTATTCTGTATTATATAATCCTCATTACATAATAAATACTGCTTCCCTAATTAGCGGCATCCTGTCTTTAAAGTATTTTAATACCTCTTCTTAGAGTATGATAATAATAATTAATTGAGCAGTACAAATTTTGATTTGTCTGACACTTTGCAATAAAAACGAAATCCATGTCTGTTTATGTCTTTTCTTTTTTTCTTTAACAGTTTCTCTTTTTACATTCTTTGTGTGTTAACAAAACAGTAAACACAAACATCACCGTCAAATTACAGATGCCCCTCGTAAAACAAAAACTGGACAAGTATCGATTAGCTTATGACGTCGGTTGTACTTTAACCGACAGAGCCGCCCTCTGGTTCTAGCTGCGGTGAAATGCAATTCCCTGTGAAACCGTCCTCGCCGGGCTAAAAATGTCCCTAGAACATAGCAAACCTTTTAAATGTATAATGCCTAGTTTTACTTTCTAGTTTTATAAATGACCTATTCGATGTTCGTAGGCTTATATTCCCCTTCTGCGGCGCGCAGTAAATCCTTCTTTTTTACGTCGCTGCCATTATAATAAATTAAATTCAAACATAAATTTCATTACATACGGGGCGACTTCGTAAAACAAAAATGTCCGGCGAACTTAATGTTGTTTATGCGCAATATAAATAATTCAAAGCGACCATAAAATATAACGGATAGTGTATCCGAGGCATGTTGTGAATTTAGTGCATAACCGATAAATATTTATCTATTGACGTTGAAAAACGGGAAATAGGTTAGATTTTATATTATTTTTTTATTTTACTGCTACTTTATTTTACTTGCAGGTGTAAAGTTATAAGAGTCCTTCAGCTTTAAATTTGTATACCAAATACGTATTTCCTCATGTATGAATTACATTAGCAAACGTTTTAAATATTTAAAATAATGGAAATGATGAAGCATATACTGACTGTTCTGCTTTTTTTTCCTAGTGGCTCGTCTAATATATCTATATAGCAAAGTTACCGTTAAAAATATATGAGAAACTTCCAATATGCCTGATAGGATTTTCTTTATACCTTTCGTGCGATCGGGTATCGTACTTCTGTTCTCATACATCATTTTTTATTGCTTGCACGAATCACACATAAAATTATGCTAATGGTAATTGCTTAATGGGTTTTTTGGCAGTTTCCTCCCTGTCCTCGGGCTACATTATTGCGGCAAAATTCTGGAACGTGTTTGGCGCCCTTTGATAAAGCATCACGTTTGGTGGCGTTTGTTGGAAGTCGATAAAGGAAACGACGTTTTATATAGACGAGTACAAAAGTAACTTGGAAGGGTTGTTAGTTACTAGTTATTTTCTCGTAATATGTCAAGATAAGAAACAACATTTAGCATTCTCCTAAGAACTTGGAAGATCAAAAATATTTTCGGATTTCTAGTATCTTCTATTAATATTTGTCTGATCTTTTGTATATGCTTAAAGTGTTAATGTTATAACAACTACTGTGTCGTTTCCTTCTGTTCTCGTTTGTGGATTGTGCTCTATTGCGTGTGTGCCGTATGTTATTTGTACGCGACCGTCATTCACCAGTGAGTGGACCTTCCAATAAAACGCTATATCCACCCCACCACATTCACAATGCAAATAACTAGCCTCCCAATTTATTTTACCGCCTGATGTGACAAACTAATCCTTATTTGCCTAAAACATATAACGTTACCGATAAATTCTTCCACTTCCCTTTTAAAGTAACATCCCACCTTTCATTATCAAGTTTATTACTAAACGTGTTTTTAAGTACCCTGGCCGAAATTAACCCATACTTAATTACCGCGCTCTCTCTCCTAGACACCTCCTCCTTCGCTAATTGACCCGCTATCTCATTACCGATTTGACCCATGTGAGCCTAGTCCAAAAAAGGTTTATACCCCTCCCACGTAACCTATTTAAAGTATCTAATAAGAAATCGGTCGGATTTTTTAAATTCCCTAACACCTTTGATACAGATAAATTATCAGCTCTAAGTCGCACGTCCCCTATACATTCACGCTCGCGCCCAATGTAACGTACTGCTTAATTTATTCAAACTAATTCTGCCTGAAAACTATTGCAATGAATGCTCGAAATGCTCGAATTTAAGCTTTTGATTGTACGTTTCAATACGCCTATTGTAAACCATAAAAGTCGGCCCTGTACTATCCTCATGCTTCGACCCATCCCGTATTAATTTGTAAATCCTCCAAAAGTGCCTGCAAATTGAGATGAATTCGTCCCCCTATATCTACTCGCCTTTTACAATCCTGTCCTGTTTTAATCTAATTCCTGTTACCGTAATTCAATCCTATTTTATTCGCACCGCTACGAAATTTAAGTTCCGTCAAACGTAAACCTACTGGTAATGTACCAGAAGTAACGCACGCCGCATTGGCCGAAATAGATGAATACACGTGTTCGTCCCTATTCGTTAACCGTCTTTCCGTTACAATAATTTTTTTTTCATTTTCGTAATTTTACACCTCTGCGCCCATAACGTCCCCACGTATAACATTGCCGATTTTATAGCGGCTCTGTAAATAGTACCTACTGTATTACCATCTAAACCCCACGTGATTCTAGCCGATGCTGCAATTTTATTACTTGTAATAACAAAAGATAAAATTTGTGTTCCGCGTTATTTTTTTATCAATTAAACCTCGTGTGGCCTTGTATTTAGGTGGTAAATAACGGATGATCTTTTGGTTTTCAAACGACTTTTTCGTCCAAACAAACTGATTCTTGCAAACATTTGGTAGGGACAGTGGGAGCGTTTTAGAGGACATTAAAGATTAAGTGACTATCTGTTTTGCCGACCATTTTCATAAATAATATGAGGAAGGTAAATGAAAGGAAAATGGTCCAATTTCTCATACATTCTTTAATATCATACGACCGCTTTCATCCACTAAGGGCATCTTCAGGTTAGAATTAGCAGTTTAAAAATAAGTCAAGTGATAATGATTTATAATTCTGACCTGAAGATGTCCCTTAGTGGAAGAAACCGTTTGTACGATATTAAAGAATTTGTGAGGAATTTTTCTTTCATTTACCTTCTATAATTTACTCACACAGAGTGAAAAACCATGGCTTATAATAGTGTGAGGATTTGCATCTGCATAAAAATAAAAATTCTGTCTATTTACCTACTATTTTATTATATTACTATTATTATGCTGAGCTTCATCTGTCCACAGCACATTACTTCAAAAATCCGGATGTTTAGTCAAAAAATTATTATGAAATATATTAAAATATAGGAATGTTATATGTAATCGAAGGAGAATTTAATTCTGTATCTTGTGACATAAAAATATCCAGGGTGTTCTATTTGAAAAAACAAAAATGAGTCACACATTTAAAGAGCTCTATTTTCATTTCAGAAATACCCTGTATAATGTAACCAAGAAATTATTTGTTGGCTGTAAACTTTCACACATTTTCACAACTATTCTATAAAATTATCGCAAAATTGTTATAAGTAAAGGCGGTATTGATTTTTGAAATGAATGCATTTTTTTTCTAGAAAGTCAAATATCTCCGAAACCGTTCGGTTTTAGTGTGGCGTATGTAAATCAAATCTGCTTTATTTTGCACCAAGGAATTCAAAAGTGCAATAATATATAGAGCGTTCTATTTAAAATAACAAAGTTGTATAACGAACAAGCTAAACTGAACACCCTGTATACATAAAAATAATTTTATTATAGAGTATTTGATCTTGAAACACTTTTATTTAGTACATATTTCAGTTAAATAGATAGCTATAATAGACCCTGTATGTATATATAATTATTTTATGGCTAAATTAATTACAGTAATCATGATTGATGTGAGTCTTAATGCGTTGGAAACCATGCCTATATATATATTAGTTTCTCCCAAAATATAGAAAGATATCAGTATCTCTGCAACGTAAAGGTGAGGTAAACAAAAGAGAGCGAACTTCTAAACAGTTTCTCATACTTCATACGTGCAAATCAGTTACCTGCTGTATGGTTATCCGTATGCGCTCTTGTAGTTGCCGACTAATATTCCTTCTGCTCTCACTACGATCGTCCTTGTATAAGCACAACGCTAGTGAACCACTATGTTATAAATCACGCGGATGCTAATTTCACTTATTACCGTTAAACTTCCAATATTTACGATTTGATAAATATATGTTTTATGTGATGTACAATCGCCATAAATATCAATTATATGTCAGCCATGAGGTATAGATCAATATATGCGCGTATAGCAAACACAACAGATTTTCGAGTTGCCCTTTATAATATTGGAATGTTTCCGTTAACTATCTGGTTGTATCTAAATGCTATATTTAGCGTTTACGTTTGGGCGATATACAAAATGTAATAAATAATAGACTACTGGGAGTAGAAGATTGAGTTAAGCTCAGGTAAAATACCAAAAGTTATCTAATAAACTAAATCAGGTGTATATTTTTTTTTGTAGAGATTAAAAGTGCGCCTAAAAAGGAAATATCTTTGTAACGGCAAATAAATGTGTTTTTTTAATACCATTCGGTATATTTGATTCAAAGTAATACTCGTCGTATGGTTCATTGCTTCTTATACTACAATACCCATTTGGAATGCGCACATTTAATCCCTTGCTATTTCCCAAGTATAATTAAGTGATGAATTTCTGTTACGTGTATCTTATGTAACGTACTTCACCGTTTGTTAAATAAATCAAAATTTATGGGCAATATACAATTCGAAGAGGGTTGTAAATTACCAGTCTAAAAGGGCATCAAGAACATGTTGGTTGCGGTTACGTTGAAAAAACATCCTACCAGTCCTAGTCTCATAAAGCCATTTTCATTATACGTCAGGAATAACAAGTTTGGCCACATAGAACCGACTACGGCTAGTTGCGTTGAGTTGAAATCCCGACGTGCGCGCGCGGCCAAGAAACTACACACAAACTACCGGTTCTGTCAAGAGCAGAGAGTAATTGAAATAACAGACAGGCAACGTTTGTCGTCATAAAGTTTTGATTTAGTGGAGAGGTTTCTATAATTCACATTGTTTGCAAAGTGTAGCAGTTTGAGGGATCAGATTAGTCATCTCATGCATGCTATAGTGGTTTATTTTCCTTATGAACGTGCCAGGAAGATTGATCCATTTTATTACATTGAATAATAATCCTTACCATATTGAATGCACATCTGCGAAGGTGCATGTACACTGAAACGTTTTCTTCCAAAAACAACACTTGTCATTGTTGCAAAAGTATAATAAAATATTCCACCATCAGTATGTGAAAAATCCCCTATAGGTGTAAATTTACCCAAAAAATAGGCGGTAGCCCAGTTGTCATCTATTTTTGAGGTAATTTTACCACATTTTTTTTTTAATGTATAGATTAGAGTAACAACAAAGAAATTAGAAATAATTGATTATTAGGTTGTTTTATCATCCAGAAATATTAAGTTTCAGTTATCTAATAACATGTTTATGTCATTTAGAACTTAATGCAGATTCACCACTTAAATATTCAAAATATACCATTTATAATATTAGATTTAATTTTAATAATTTCTGAAAGATATATTAATTAGTTGGATTACAGAGAGTTTACAATAATTTCAATAAATTTTTAAATTCAATAAGCAATATTTTAAAGAGTAAACATTTTGGGTGAAAGGTCGATAAGAAAAGCCAATAGTTACTAAGAATTGGTTGTATTCATAATACAAAGATCTAGTTGAATGTAATCATAAAATAAATTTTGACTAACAAAATACATTAAAAAATCTTATCAGTTTGAGTTTGGATTTAGAGCTTTTTTATTTTTATTGCCCTGTTCAGGGCATATTTAAAAAAAAAAAATACCTCTGCAGAACTTCTAATGTGTTAGAAGCCTCTTTTGCGTACTGCAAATGAAAATTAAAATATGCCGCCATCATTTGTTGTAATGCAGAACGAAATGAATCTTTTGGGCCTAATAACTGTCTTTCTAACATTAAAGAATGCGACTTCACATTTCCTAGAAAAGAAAAATAAATGTAAAAAACATGAAATAAATATATTTTTATTAATACCTTCTTCCAAGCATATTATCAACGGTGTATTCACCTCAATTTCTTCAAGTTTAGATTTATCCTGAAAATTTTTAATAAATTTAGCATTTAAAAATATATTGTATGTAGATAATAGTGCTGCGAATCGAAGCCTCTTTACGTGAAACCGGGGTTTGGATGCAATGATTAATCGTCTTTAAAAATTGTAACCGGTAAAACCGGTTTTCAAAATCAAAACCGGTTTTTAAAAGCAGATTATTGCGTCTTAAATAGGTTTTTCGAATTTAAAATACATAGCACTTTTAAAAAAGTAATACGTATTGTTTTTAGTTCGAAACTGGTTTTGAAAATCGATTTTAAAAACTGAATTTTAAAAACCGATTTTTACTAAAAATCGATTAACCGGTTTTTGATATCTGGTGATTCCCGCAATACTAGTATATACATAAATAATGTTGTGATTAACTATTGAACTTAAATTTGCCGTCCTGCGGTCTTGCACATTTGTATGTATAAGTGCTTAATACCTACTTTACTTTTGTCATTAAATCCTAGAGTAAAACCAAAATAGTCTCTTCCTTACAATCCTTACTTTACTTGTACCATCACTTAACAACGAAAACATAGCCTCCAATAACGGCAAGACACTAGTCGTTCTATATTTCCAAATGTTTAATGAAAGAGAAAAAAAAAGAATTGACTCCTTCAAAACGAAGACTTTCTGTTGTTTAAATTGAAAAGTTTGATACGGTAGTTTCCTGCGTGTCACTTGCACGTTGAAAACTTTAAATAAATGTATCATATCTTGTAGCAACAATACCGCCAAATGCTATTGAGGTTAAGTTCCCAGTATATCATATTAGATATCCATACGCAGGTGTATGTCTATTATTTATGTGTGCTGTCATAGCTAAGTACATGGTAATCATCTCAATACATAATTAATGTAAAATGAACTTCCCTCAATCTTTATTTGAAAGACAAAATGAAAAACACACCATTTACATTTATGCGTTGAAGCCATCAGTGTAGATGCCGCACTTGTATTCAAACTGCGTACCTCAAACGCTTGCGCGTTGTATAGTCGACGGCTATGTAATGCATTCTCGTAACGGGTTTAATTCTTGATCAAGCGACACAATATAATGCAATGTTAAAAAAAAACATTTTGTGTTCCAATCATATAACAGATGCATATATATATATAATATATATAATCAGAATTCATGTCCCTTGTATTGTCCATATTGTAATTTTTACCAACATAAGGGTAATATTCCACGAAATATGTTATTTTTCCTTGCTCCTAAGCAAATTTCCCTAAGTGGGGGAAAATTACTTCATTTATTGAAGTATTTTCCATCAAAGTCGGTTTACCAGGCAAAATACACCTAATTGTGTAATCTGATGTTTACCCTCTTTTTGGTGTAATTTTACCTTATATTTCATATGTTTTTTTACATACCAGTGAGGTAAATTTACCATCATTTTTTAGAGTGTGTGTAGATATTTAGTTTTACTTCTATACTATAGCTTCTATTTATTTCTAAGGTATCGCAATTGCTTCTATGCGGTACATAGCTGTTCATACAGCCATACGTAATACTCTTTAATTGTCATATTTTATAAAAGCTAATGGGTATAACTTCTATTCATCGTTATTTACGTAATACACCTGTTAATTCTCAGTTATATTTTAATTGGAACAAAAATAGTTCCGTAATAATTTTCATCTGATAGAAACTCATTACTTTGTGAATGGTAACTGTTTACACAATTTACGGTAAATTATTCAATCGGAAAGCAGTTCATCTCAAATAAGAAAAATTGAAATAATTATCTGGAAAGCGGCTGTGTGCGAAACGTTAATGTACAGAATTCATTGTAAGCCTCTGCGTTTTAAAGTTTTTTTTTACACTTTATAGACGTACTGCTTGCTTTTAACTTTGTACGAACACACACGTTCGTTTAATTTACCAGCATCCAACTACCCTATTTGTCATTCTTGTCTCGGTCGTCATCTTCAAACCTTACTTACTTCGCTTTCTAGCCGATTTTTTCCAATCTGCCTGCCACCAGCACATGCGCGCGTTCCCATATAACCGTCACTGTCGTTATCTTTTATTGGAACGTTTGTAATGTACTTATTTTGTCAGTCGACGATCAGTTGGAGGCGATAAAAGAGCGTTGTAAACATGGCAAACGGACAAGCGGCGGGGAAGCCTCCTTCTGCCAGTGCTCTCCACCGCAACCGCCTTGACAATCGGTAATTTATTATGAACGTTAATTTACATTCAGGGAGAGCACCGGCACTAGAGGAGGCCGCGCAGCGCCGTAAAAATGTGCATTGCGATAATTCCAGAAAGTTAAACCGTATAATTACACGTGTACACCTAACTCAATTAGATGGCTACCCTGGTAGGATGAATTAACTTAACATTAC